>BMAO01013946.1:0-236029 GCA_019973975.1 Trichonephila clavata
GGTGGTGTCTAGGGGTATGTTGAATGAAAAAAGAGACGTTAAGGTTTAAGGATATTTAATGACATCTACAGGTTGTTAAACCTCTGACTAGGCGCGTGCTGCTGGGAGAAGAGTACGTCTATTCCTTCTCCCCTTACATCCGGGTTTACAGAGAGTGGCGCTGGTGTCGCCTGAGCGTATACAACACTCGTCCATCCTGATGTGGTCGGTCCCCGACCTGGCTGGAAAATATGCAAGTAAAATTATACAAATACTACAACTGAAAAGAAAAAAAAGATTAAACAAATTTTTAAAGTTCACATTTCATTGAGTATATAGATGAAAAAAAATAAAGTCATTAGAGTTCTGGAAAGAAAAGTCTTAGGGATTATCCATGGTTTCATCAGATCAGCAGATGTGGATGTCAAATTCGGGCCTTCTTGTCTTCCTATTTTCTTTATATCGTACCTGTCGTTTGGACGAACTTTCAGGACTTCATATGGGCCAAATATTTTGGTCGCAATTTCACACCTACTCCAAACTGGGTTTCTTGATTGCAATTCTGTACCTTCTTTGTATTTTCTTGCTTCTTTGCGATGTTTATTGTAGTGTAGTCTACTTTGTTCTTGTAATTTCAGGATATTGGATTTGGCATCTTCTCTCATTTGTTGTTTATTCTGTAAAGATAATTGGAAATTTTCTTCCTCGAGAATGGCTTTGATTTTGATGTCATCTTTATTTTTCATTTTGACGCCTGTTAAAAGTTCAAATGGTGTATATTTGGTGGCTATGGAAACAGTGCTGTTAATTATTCGTTGAACTGATGATACGTGTTTATACCATTTATTGGGATCTTCAAGTGAAAGCTTTGTTAGGACTGGTATTAACGTTGCATGAATTTTTTCTACCTGACCGTTCCCACGCGGTACACCTGTTGTGATTGAAATAAACTCGATATCTTCATCCTGACAAAATTTCTGAAATTCTGTAGAAGTGAATGCTGTTCCCTTGTCTAAAATTATTCTTCTGGGACTTCCAAAGGTTACTTGTTGTAATTTTAATTTGTCTAAAGCATCGTTAGCTGAAGGAGACTTTACAGGATAAATCCACAGAAATTTGATGAAAGCGTCGATGACAGTAAAGATATATTTGTAATTTTTGTTGGTACTTGGGAGTGGACCCAAAAAGTCAATATGGTAGGTATCAAGTGGAATATATCACCTTTTGGTATGGGATGTAGAAATCCTTCTCGTTTGCCAAATTTTTTGGATGAAAGAATGCAAGGAATACAATTTGCAATAACATTTTCTACGGTCTTACGCATATTTGGGAAAAAGAATTGTTGTTTGACTAAATTTTCAGTTTTGTTGATGCCGAAATGTCCTTTAGAATGTTCAAGTTGTACGATTTGTTTTTGCATTTCAAGTGGAACGACTAGAAGTTCTTGGTCGTTGACAATTTTGTATAGCACATCGTTTTTAATGTATAATCAGAGGCTGAAGATGATTGTAGTAGTTGTTTAATACTGGATGTAAACTCATCATTAATTTGTGCTTTTTTAATTTTTTGTGTTGTCTCGTTGTATTGTATGAGCATGACTGGATAACGACTGAGCGCGTCAACATGTTGCATTTGTTTACCTGGCCTGTGAAGTATTTCGTAATCGAAGTCTTCTAAGAAGAGAGCACATCGTGCTATTCTAGGTGGTAATCTTTCTTTGCCATAGTTTTTTGAAATGCTTGGCAATCTGTGATTATTTGAAATTTTGTGCCGACGAGGTAGTGTCGAAATTTTTTTAATGCTGTAACTATCGCTAAGACCTCTAGCTCGTAGCTGGAGTATTTCCCTTCTTGAGGAGAAGTTTTACGACTCATATAGTGTATTGGATGAAAGTTCTGATTTGAGTCCATTTGTAGAAGTATAGCACCAAACCCTTTCGCACTGGCATCGCAGTGTATTTGTAATGGAGCGTTTTGCTGATAAAGATGTAATACAGGTTCCTGAGACAAAATTTGCTTCAAAGAGAGAAAAGCTTGTTTTTGTATAGGACCAAAGGTGAATGGAACTTTGTCTCGTAAAAGATCGCTTAAAGGTCGTGCGATTGATGCATAGTCCTTAATAAATTTTCTAAAATAGCCTGTTAGTCCTAAAAATGATTGGACATGCCGAGTGTTTTTAGGTGTTTGGAAATTCATGACTGCATTTGTTTTAGCTGTTGAAGGACGAATAGTACCTTCTTCAATAATATGGCCAAGAAAAGTTAATTTCCGCTGAAGAAAATTACACTTTTTAAAGTTAAACTCTAAACCATAAGTAGCAGCAACATCAAATACTTTTTAAGCTTTGCAATCCCTTCACATTCAGAATTTGCCGGAATTAAAATGTCGTCCATGAATATAATAACAGTGTTGTCTTTTAAGAGATCTTTAAACACAATTTGAATGTATTTTTGAAATACTGAGGGAGAATTACACAAACCAAAAGGAACTCTATTAAATTGGTATTGACCATTATGTGTTATGAAACTGGTGTATTTACGGCTATCAGGGTCAATTTTGATGTGAAAAAAACTGTTTTTTAAGTCCAGATTTGAAAAGAGTATCGCTCCATGCAGTTGATCAAAAATGTCTTCAATGAGAGGTAGGGGAAATCTTTGTTTAATTGTTTTAGAATTAAGAGCACGAAAATCAACACAGTCTGGTTGACTGATCTTTTTTCTTGGGACAAGAACTAAAGGTGCGGCAAAATTAGATGAACTTGGAGAAATTATTCCATCAGACAGCCATTGCTCAATTTGGTTTTCGACGATAATTTTTTCCGCTTGACTTAATCTTCTACTAGGACGTAACGCGATGGGTGTGTCATCAGAAAGGACAATTTGCATTTGTATGTTTGTATCTTTAATTTTATTTGGTTTGTAAGATTGGATAAGGTTTTCAACTTCGCGACGCGTATCAACGTTCAAAATATGCGATAAATCTACTTGAGGATAAATTACATTTAAATTTGATAAATAACAATCCTCATTTTGAAAAAGCAAAGAGAGATATTCGTTTTTATTATTAACTGATAAAGAATTACAATCGCTAATTTTCAATTCAGAAAAAGATTTGTTTACGTTAGCTTCGCGCTGAAAATCAGTTATATAACGTGTTTGATCGGATCTGGGCTGTGACGTCAGTTCATATTTCTTATTTTCTTTTTCATCCAATAATTTCTGTTTTGAAGAGTTTAACGATTCATTTTTATTCATTGGGTGTTTTACATTACTCGCGCTGTGAATGTTTTGAAATCGAATTGAGCGATTTGCCCTTGAACCTTCGCCGGAATGATTTGGGATAGTTTGCGGTGCAAAAGAATGCAAGCTCGACATATTTTGGCTAGCGAAATTATTTTTTCTATCATTTTTGTTTTTAGGCGAAAGAATGTTCTTAGAATGGGAGAGGAAGTAGGATTTTTTTCTGAAATCCGTGCATTTTCTTTTTCTGCTTTATTTAAATCATCAAAAATGTTAGGCGGAACTATTAAATCACAATACTATTTATTACAGACAGCTTCAGTTACTATTATCGGGTTTTCACGAAAACTTGGAAGAGCTAATTTAATTTTAGTAAGTTCAGCTTGAATTTCATTTCCGAAAGCACATGTTAATTGAACAGTTCCTAAAGATTTTGTTTCGGGTGGAATGAGGGAGGATTTCACACACACAATATTCGCTCCCGAATCGATTAAAGTTTTCACGATTTTATCATCAACAAAAATATTTTCGTATTGCAATTCATGTGAGGATTCATTAAACATTTTACCTTCGACTTTACAAACAGGACCGTGATTTGAATTAGGTCTAGAATTGAAATGAGTTTCGTTTCTGTAAGAACCACTACGCGGGTTATTTGTTGAAGTGTTAGGTGAATAATTTGTGAAATTTTTATCACGAGAGTTGTAGCGATTAAAGCCCTGAGACGAGTTATATTTGTTTTTTGCTGTCATACGGCGGTTGATGGTGTGTGTTGTCGGAATACGACTTTCGCTTTGCTACGAAGAAAACATCGCATTCCCTAGGCAATTCAGTAGGCTTAAACCAAGATTCGTTTTGGCGTATCGCGATATGTTGTTGCGTTTCTCGATCGAGGGTGGAAAATAATTTCTCGGCTATCATTAACTCACACAAAGTTTTAAAATCATTCGCATTACGAAGTTTACAATAATATTCAAAAGAACTTGTTAATCGTGACGAAAACTGTACGTGCGATTCGTTTGGCAATCGTTGGGCCCTACGGAAATTAATTAAGCATTCTTGTGGGGTTGGTTGGAATTCTCGTAAAATAATGTGTTTAACTTTCTCGTAATCTTGGAGTTCGTTTTCGGGGATATAAAGTAAAATACTGTTAGCTTTTTCACCGAGAATATTAATTAAGATCTCTGATTTTAATTCCTGTGGAACATTTTTGGTTGTAAACGCACGTTCAAGTGAATGAAAAAATAAATTATAATTTTCAGGTTTAGAAGGAACTGGCATACTAAAGGTCTTAACGGATTTAATGAGACTTTCTAAAAGGTTAGTTGACGGTGTTTCGAATGTTGCAGTAGTATTGTTTGAATTATTAGAATTTATAGCGGAGTTTATTTTCGCGAGTTCAATTTCTTTTTGAAGTTGAATGATTTTTTGGGCATTTTTCGTTTTTTAAAACATTCCGTTTGTTCGGCCTCTTTTTTCTCTAGTTCTGCTTGTTTTTTTCTGATTCTGCTTGTTTTTTTTCTAGTTCTGACTCTTTTCGTTCCTCAACGAGTAAATTAAGCATATCCTTAACGAATTCAGGTTCGTTTTTGAAAGTGTCAGTTTGTTCGATAAGTGCTTTTAAATTCAAAAGTGTAGCATTTTCTGGGACAGTAACGCCTAGTTCTTTCGCGGCAGTTATTAAATCCTCTTTCTTAGTATTTCGATACATGCTGAGTAAAAAAGGTTTGATCCTGCCTAATTTGACGATATCGGTTTGTAGACTGCAGATAGACTTCGCTTATAAAAGCTATCCGTTTGCGATGAGTTCACCACTGTTCACTTTTTACGGCGATGATTGGAGAAACGAAGCAGATGGAGTTTACACTCTTGATGCGATGAATAGGCGGGGAAATTGGCCTTTTTGTTTTACTGGAACACTTGGACGATGCCGAAGAGACTTTTTGGTTGAGTCTCAAGCTTTGGTTTGGCTTGGCGAAGGAGACGGTAGTATTGGTCTCGGAGCGGAGGATTGGCTCTTAGTAGGCGTCGGAGGAATTCGCTGATCAAGCATTCGCCATTGTGTTGGGCGATTTCGATGAGCGCCGTTTGTTTTGGGCGACTTTTGATTTTAACACGGGTTCAATAACCATTAAGGTTGCGAGGTCGAGCCCCCATGTACAGAGAGGGTGGTGTCTAGGGGTATGTTGAATGAAAAAAGAGACGTTAAGGTTTAAGGATATTTAATGACATCTACAGGTTGTTAAACCTCTGACTAGGCGCGCGCTGCTGGGAGAAGAGTACGTCTATTCCTTCTCCCCCTTACATCCGGGGTTACAGAGAGTGGCGCTGGTGTCGCCTGAGCGTATACAACATACATAATGTTGATGAGCTATCAAGTAAACCTCTTAACTTAATTCTACATCCCTCAGCAGTTTTAACGTAAGCCACAAACGTATTTAATAAAATACATTTATTCCCAAATGTCAAAACAGAAATTTCTGCCTGCTGACCTTCAACCTCAGCAGTATTCGACTTGGTCTGTTTCTCTCCTTCCCCTACACAGCAATTTTTAACTGCATTGGAAATGTGATTTGATTCGTGAAGCAGTGAATTATGTAATACCTTACAACTGTTAACTGTACATCTGTATTTAGACATGCAGGCACCAGAATGGAGTCTTGCTTTTGCGTGTTATATAGGTTGGTTGAGTATTTTTCAAGTGGATACGAATTGGTGAGATCGTTTCTCATTAAGTTTTTTCTTCTTTTTTTGAAAGTTATTTAGTATAACTTTTCATCTAACTTTGGAGAAAATTTTCTTAATTTTAGAACTTACACAAGTTAGTGTATTAATTCAAAATAGAGGGTTGGAGTAGGGTAGAAAAAATGGGTGATTTTTCTCACCCAGAAAATAAAATGGAGGTGGAGACTACAAGTTCTGATTTACCATTAAATAAATATAGATGCAATTTAACTGATATGGAATTGTTGGCCAAGTTTGAGGAAAGGTTGGATTTAAATACGAACCCGAATATTACAATTTTCTTAAAATCGGAAAATAACTTCCAGAGTTGTAATCCACTTAAATTAAAAGAATCAATAATGAGAGGTTTCACAATTAAGAAAAGTACTCAGAGTATAAGCAAAACAAGAGATTCAGAAATCATAATCATAACAAATAGCTGCGTGACCGCCAAAGAAGCTTTAAAAATTAAAGAAATTAATGGATTTATAAAATAAGTTCTAGGATAATCCTTTATTGGCCTAAGTACTAGTTACATTTTGCAGGGAATAGACACGGAATACACAATAGATGACAAAATCTGAACTTGAAAATAACAATTACGCAATTTTGGACATTCAACGGTTCACTAAAAAAACAGAATCTGGATTCAAACCTATCAAAACAATTAAAGTAACACAAATAGAATGCACTATCCCCGAAAGAGTATCAATAAGATTTGAATTGTTTAGAACTAGCCTTTTTTTCGAAAAACCTAAACAATGTACTAAATGTTGGAAATTTGGTCACATAAATAAATATTGTAGAAGCTCAATTAAATGCCGTGTTTGCTCACTAAACCACTCTGAAAACGAGTGTAAAGAAATAAATACAAAAAAATGTAGCTGTTGTGGAGAAAATCATGAAGCTAACGATAAAAGTTGTAAAAAATATCAAGAGGAAGTCGAAATCTTAAAAATTAAAAATAAGCAACAAATCTCGAGAAACGAAGCAGTCGAAAAGTTCTATAAAGAAAAAAGGCCTCATTCTCGGCTGTAACTTATAATAAGCAAACTGACAAAATAGAAACTCTAGAAAAAAAATTCCAAGAATTAAAATTAAAATTGGAAGAAAATAACATATTTGAAAAGAAATTAGAACAAATTGTACAACGTTTTACGGCAGAACTAAACGCGATGGTAACTCAAATTTAAAATTTTCATCCTTGATGAACACAATAGAATCTTCGTTAAAAAAAATTGCATCCAATATAACAGTTTCACAAGATAACGACTTTCGAATTCATAGAAAAATAAATGAAAAAGCAAAAAGACTAAAGAACATATCAGAAAAGAGAGAAAATAATTTAGAAATATAGGAGAACAAAATAAAATTTAGATAAATATATACAAAATTTCTTACATCCTCTAAAAAAAATCAATATTAATCGGCTTTCTTTTTTGAACATTTAAACTAATTCGTAGTATTGCACATTTCCCCCCCATTTAAATCATGAATATAATCCAATGGAACGCACGTGGAATTAAAAACAAAAGATCAGATATTCTATTCACGCCAATTTTTCAAAAAGCAAGCATTTTAATAATCCAAGAAACTTGGCTACACCCTAATGATAATTTCACAATTCCCAATAAGAATATATTCCGAATCGATCGAGAAATCAGAAGAGCAGGAGGATTAATGATAAATTTAAACAAAGATATTAGCGCAATAAAAATATTCTCAGAAATTAGCGAAGACTTAGGAACTGTATCTATCTGAACTTTGACTATTAGAATTTCTATCACAATTTTTAATATTTACATCCGGACGACAACTTATCAAAAATAGCATCATATATAGATAATCATAGCTTAATATTGGGAGATTTCAACGCATCTCATGAAATATGGGGTTCAAAAAACTCAAATACGTCTGGGAAGAAGATTTTTGATTGGATTATCGAAAATGACTTAATTTTATTAAACGATAAAAGCCCAACTTATCTCCATTCATCGGGAATTTTTACATCTATAGATCTTTCATTATCATCTATTAATTTAAATTATGATATGTCGTGGTCCACAAGTACCGATAATTTTGGAAGTGACCATTTCCCTATTATTATCAATTACAGAAGAACAAACAGCTCAACAACAAATAATTTTAGACAAAAAACAAATTGGAACAAATTTATTAATCTTATTCAACAAAAGCTAAATTTAAATGAAAATATAAATATAGATATTATAGAAGAAATTAGAAAAGCCCAAATCTTATCTCAGGAATCAGAAATAAAACAGATCCATTCAAGAGCTTCATGGTGGACAGCAGCATGAGGGAATTTAAGAGCAAAAAAAAAAAAAAAAAAAAGATAACTCCTTAAGAAAGCAAGAAAATACTTCAAAGAAGAAGACTGGATAAAATATAAAGAAATAAGTGCAAAACTTAAGCGAACTATAAAAACCCGTAAAGAAAACTTTTGGCACAAGAATGTGAAAAAATCTCTTCTAAAATTATTTTTAAAATAATCCGGATAATCAAAAATAGAACAATTTTGAACTATTCTTCATTTAACATCATTGAGAATAATGGAATCATACTAACAAACGAACAATCCCAAGCAAATTGTTTTTTAAAATATTACGCAAAACAAAACAATAATAGTACCCAAAATATTTTTATTCCGGACAATAGCCAAGATATTAATTAACCGTTCTCTTTAAAAGAATTAAAAATAGCAATATCTCATAAAAAAAACAGCAGTCCTGGGCATGATAAAATTTCTCTCCAAACAATCAACCACCTCCCCATCAAAGCAATAAATCTTCTCCTGAAATCCTTTAATGACAGATGGTCTTCTAGTCAAATTCCAAAAGATTGGACTCGCGCAATTATTTTACCATTCATAAAACCTCACAAAAATCCCAAGGAAATAGTGTCATATCGCCCAATTTCACTTACCTCAATAGTTGCCAAATTAATAGAAAGAATGATCCTACACAGAATGTTAGATTTCAGCTTTCAAAATAAAATTTTTCACGTAAATCATCATGGTTTTTACCCCCACAGAAGCAGTATTAATACGATTCTTCAACTACAACATGATATTATACTGGCTAGAGAACGTAAGGAATACTTTATTCTAGTAGCATTAGATATTAAATCAGCATATATGACTCAGTGTGGCCAAGTGGTCTAGTTTCTAAATTAAAAAAAGTTGGATATTCAGATAAATTGCTACGATGAGTTCAAAATTTCTTACATCAAAGAACAATTCAAATTAAATGGCGGAACAGTTTTTCGAAAATCTGCAAAAACAATTATGGTGTACCTCAGGGTTGCATCTTGAGCCCTTTCCTATTTATGATTTATATATATTTTTTAACATTTATAAGCCCCGTGCACCACGCAACACGGGGGCATACAACACAGACAGAAGAAAGGATTACAACCCAAACGTCCATGCCTTCTCCGGGATTCGAACCCAGTCCCTACGGCACCGCAGTCAGCTTCCGATGATTTGATTAATTGTTTTTACAGTTAAGGAGTGCTTTCGTATACAATGACACGCTTGATCAATTTTTTTTCGCTTTGAACTGGAATTTCGCTAATTTATTGTTTGACATGTATCCTCTTACGAGCTCCGCAGAATTTCCATTTCCAGACCTCTTAAAGCGTGCAAAACCGCACTTTCTAATTCATATTGTCCTTACAGTAAATTTTCTGTCGCAGCAGCTTTATTAACTGAAGATGGTCGAATTTTCACAGGTTAATTAAAATTTATCTGTTGTTTGTAGGGCATTTTGTAATTGGTCAACAACTCAAATCGCTGTCTAATAAACTCAATTCAAATCTGCTAAAAGTTAAATGAATGGCTTGTTCTTCGAAATATAATCTGTATTATTCAAATGATTCTGTTCGATAATGCACAAGAAAATAATTAAACTAAATTATTATTATTATTTTTTTTTGTGTGTGTATTTGATGCACGTTCTGAGATTATATAAAATACGAAATTAATTTTACGCGAGTTCTGAAAACTCTCAATTAGTTTGCAGAAGTTATTATACCTGTAACTGAATCTGTTGATATATCTATTTATATACATGTGTCTCCAAATAGCTCAATCAATTACATTCATTTGGGTACCAGCTCACAAGGGAATATAAATTAATGAAGAAGTAGATAAATTAGCTAAAGGTCTCTCCAGATCCTTGGAATATTATTCCTTGGAAAGATCTACATACATTTTTCAAAAATTAACTCAAAAGCGAAAACGAAGAAACATGGAAAAAGAGCAAGAGACATAAAAATTATAGTTATATTTCTCATCTTAAAAAATGGAAAAGACAGGCAGCAAAAAATAGAAATACAGAGGTTTTAATTAATAAGTTGCGGGCAAAGAAATTACCATTAAATGATATTTATTTTCTTTTTAAACAAACAGATTCTCCATTGTGTTCAGATTGCCTTATACCAGAAACTAGTGAACATTTTATATTAACCTGCAACAAATATCAATCGCAACGTAAAATATTGAAAATTTTTATCTCTAATCATAGTGAATGGTCTTATTCATCAATAGCGAATTGTGATACAATAGAGCATATTCAAAAAGTCGAAGAATTTTTAAAAACAACCAATAGATTCTAAAATACCAAGTAATAGATTCAAAATACTCTAGTTTCACCAACCACTTTTGAAGCATAAGTTAACAAAGCTTACAGTTGTACATAATAATCAAGACCTATCCTTGCATCCTATTTGAAGAAAATAATGCAAATAATCATTTCGGAGCATAAGTGTGTCATATTATTCTCTTGTAATCTGGCATCACTTAATTTTGTTTTCTGTATTGGCAACACCTGGATGAGACAGTCTGTAAACAGCAATCATGTAACCTTACTTCTAAGTTATTAAAAGCTTAATTCTGCTCATTCAACTCTCATTGTCTTATTTATAGTACAATTTTAATAACTTAGAAGTTGTCTTGAATCGTTTCGTTTTCAAATTTAATAATGGAACAACTGCTGAAACCTGAAAGATTCGATATCGATCCCTCGTGTTCTAATGCGGAAACAAAATGGCGCCATTGGAAAAAAACTTTTGAAAACTTTTTAGGAGGCATAAAAATCCTTACAGAAGAAAATAAACTTCCTTTGCTGAGTAATTATGTAACCTCAAATGTTTACCAGTTCATTAATGATTGCACAACTTATGCTCAAGCTATTGCGATACTTGATTCACTTTTTATAAAGAAACGCAACGTTATATTCGCTAGACATTGCTTGTCGACGCGAAATCAACAAACGGAAGAAACTGTCAGTGAATATTTACAAGTTTTAAACCAATTGAGCAAAGACTGTGACTTTACTGATGTAAGGGCTGAGGAATACCGAAAGGAGTATATTAGAGATGCTTTCATACGAGGATTAAAATGTCCTCGCATTCGCCAACGACTCCTCGAAAATATATCGATGACTCTCGATCAAGCTTTTGAGCAAGCTAGAACCTTGGAATCAGCCAAAGTGCATGCAGCTTCTTATATGGGAAGTTCTTTCCCAGTACAATCTGCAGCAATAAAAACTGGCGATTTTTCAGAAGAAACCTTAGAAACACCAGCGGCTTCCTCCTGCTCAAGATCTCAAAAATGCTTCTTTTGTGGAAATGACTTGCACTCACGAACCAATTGTCCAGCTAGAGATGTTATCTGCAGAAAATGTGGGAAAAAGGGACATTACCAGCGAGTTTGCAAATCCAGACCTAATAGAAATTCTTCAAATGTGGTGGCTTCTTCAAACTTGTTGGCAGCTATTTCGGGATCTATTCACTGTCTCCAGAAATCAATTGTGAAGGCATTGGTTAATAATATTCAGCTCAGTGCATTAATTGATACAGGGAGCTCTCTTAGTTTTTTGAACGAAAAACATGTGGCAAAATGCAAATCAAAAATTGAACCATATTTTGGAAAAATATCCATGGCAAACTCCTCCATGGTGACTGAAACAGTGGGTGTTTGTAGAGTTAATTTAAAAATTGAAAGCTTCACTTATCAAAATGTGGAACTTTTAGTTATGAAAAATCTTTGTAGTGATGTTTTGATTGGCCATGATATTCTAAACAGACATTCATCAGTAGAAATTGGATTTGATGGTAATAGACCTCCACTAACAATTTGTTCTTTGGCTGTAGCACAAGTACCTCCTGTTTCATTATTTTCTAACTTGAATCCAGACTGTAGACCTTTGGTTACAAAGTCGAGACATCATACGAATGAAGACAATAATTTTATGGCATTGGAAGTTCAGAAACTTCTTCAGGAAGGAGTCATTGAGCCAAGTAACTCACCATGGAGGGCTCAAGCCTTTGTCATTAGAGGAGAAAATCATAAGCCCAGAATGGTAGTTGACTACTCTCAAACAATTAATAAATACACGTTACTGGATGCCTACCCTTTGCCTAAAATAGAAGAGGTAATTTTGAAAATTTCAAAAAATAAGGTTTTTAGCAAAATTGATCTCCAAAGTGCCTACCATCAAATTCCTATCCAGGATAGCGAGAGACATTATACAGCTTTTGAAGCTTGTGGAAAGCTCTATCAGTTTTTACGTGTTCCTTTTGGGGTTACTAATGGAGTAGCTTGTTTCCAAAGAGTCATTGACAAAATTATTGAGGATGAAGGACTCACCCTTACATATCCATTTATTGACGATGTTACTGTGTGTGGAAAAGATCAAAAAGAACATGATGACAACTTAGAGAAGTTCCTGACTGTGGTAAAGAAGTATAATTTGACTCTAAATGAAGATAAGTGTACCTACTCAAGTAATTCTGTCCATTTGCTAGGCTACATTGTTCGGGATGGTATAATTAAACCAGATCCTCAACGACTAAAACCTTTGAGGGATATGCCTGTTCCGAAAGACTCATCTGCATTGCAACGGGCTTTAGGAATGTTTGCCCATTATTGTCGGTGGATCCGGGGGTTTTCTCAGAAAATACGTCCTCTTCTAGGAAAGAAACAGTTTCCTCTCTCTAGGGATGCTGTATTGACTTTTAATTCCCTGAAAGATGATGTGGCAAATGCTGCCTTGGCAACAATTGAAGATGACATACCATTTCGAGTGGAAACTGATTCATCCGATTTCGCAATTGGAGCTACCTTGAGTCAAGCTGGACGTCCTGTTGCCTTTTTCTCAAGAACCTTAAATACATCTGAATTGAGACATTCATCTCCAGAAAAAGAAGCATATGCCATTGTGGAATCACTTCGTCATTGGAGACACTTCTTGATGGGAAAGCATTTTGAAGTGTTCACTGATCAACAAGCAGTCGCATTTGTATTCAATCAGCGACATGGTAGTAAAATTAAAAATGAAAAGTTAATCCGTTGGAGACTTGAACTTGCTAGTTTTAAATTTGACATTATTTATCGTCCTGGAAAGCAAAACGTGATTGCTGATACATTATCCCGTATAACTGGAGCTCTAACTCCCAGAGTTGACTTAAACAATCTTCACAACTCTCTTTGTCATCCTGGAGTGACACGTATGCATCATTGGGTTCGTTGCAAAAATCTCCCTTTTTCTTTAGAGGATATAAGGAAAGTCACCAACTCCTGTCTAATATGCAACGAACTAAAGCCAAGATTTGTTAAACATTTTGGAACTCTTGTGAAAGCTACTTCTCCATTTGAAAGGTTGAATCTTGACTTTAAAGGACCTTTACCTAGTGTTTCAAGAAATCACTATATTTTAACAATAGTTGATGAATTCTCTAGGTTTCCGTTTGCAATCCCTTGTAGTGACATTTCTGCGAAAACTGTAATATTGCATTTGAAGAACCTTTTTTCTATTTTTGGAATGCCATCATTTATTCATTCTGACAGAGGATCATCTTTCATGTCTAACGAATTAAAATCATTTTTAACATCTCAAGGAATTGCTACAAGTCGTACTACTCCCTATAATCCAGCAGGAAATGGACAGGTTGAACGTTATAATGGAATAATCTGGAAAACTATGCAACTTGCTTTAAGATCCAATAATATGAAAACTGAACAATGGGAATGTGTTATCCAAACAGCTCTGCATTCAATTCGCTCTTTATTGTGTACAGCAACAAATGCCACTCCTCATGAACGAATGTTTTCTCACCCTCGAAGATCCCATAACGGCTGTTCCATACCTACTTGGCTTACAAAGCCTGGTCCAGTTCTAATGAAAAATCAGGTGCGTGCTAACAAATATGAGCCAATTGTCCAAGAAGTAGAATTAATTGAAGCTAACCCTGACTATGCACATGTGAAACTTGGCGATGGAAGGGAAACAACTGTTTCTATAAGACACTTAGCTCCAAGAGGAGAAACTACCAGCTCTGAAGGAAACAAGGGTACAGAAGAAAGTGTTCAAGTTCTTCCAGATCTACAGCCAATAAACTCAGATTCAGATACCACTTTAGAAGATTCGACTGAACCGAACAAGAACACATTAGCATTGCGTACAGCTCGCCATAGGCAACCTCCTGCATACTTGAAGGACTACGTCAGAGACTGAAATATCCAGATTAAAATTAAAGGGGGGTAAAATGTCATATTATTCTCTTGTAATCTGGCATCACTTAATTTTGTTTTCTGTATTGGCAACACCTGGATGAGACAGTCTGTAAACAGCAATCATGTAACCTTACTTCTAAGTTATTAAAAGCTTAATTCTGCTCATTCAACTCTCATTGTCTTATTTATAGTACAAGGTGCTACCCAGGGCTCCAGATGTACAGTGGTATCACTGTACTGAACTGAACTGAACCAGAATGGAGTCAGAAGCAATTTATACAGTTTGTTATTGCTTACGAATTTCTTTCTGCACACCACGGACATATTTTGAAATGCGATACATTTGTAAAGGAAATGAGGATTTCGACATAGCATACAAGGTTTAACATTTTCTTACTATTAACTACGAGAGATTTGGCTTCAGCTGACATAACAGTATTTTTATGCATCATTTTAGCACTAGGAATGCGAGTAATCTTTTCTAAAAATTTCATAACAGAATCAAATGCTGGAATTTCTGCTGTTTTCAACGAAAGTTCTAATTGTTTTCTCGTTTCTTTATCAATTTTTTGAAAAATTATATTAATTAAAATTATATCTGATAAATCATTCTGTTCATATTTCAGAACTTTTCCAATTCTTTTGCTGATTCGCTATAAATTTTCTCACAATTTATTATTTCAAGGACATGAGAATCTATCAACTGACGTTTGTTTTCAAAACAATCTTCTAATGCTTTAAAGAGGGAATCGAAACTATCGCTAGGCGATTCCAAGAGCTTTACTTCTCCTTTTAGAGATGCTCGAAGATAGTATAGCATTTACGAATCATTCAATTGATCATTATTACTTATTAAATTAATAAATTGATTATTAAAATTAAAAAATTCTGCTATTACCCCAGAAAATTCTGGAAATGGAATTTGAGGTACGCGGATACTATGTTTACCAGAGTCATTTACATTTTCAGTATTTATCAAAGAATGCATTAAAAATTTGAGACCTACCTCGGTTTTTTCAATCTGTTTATTTATATCTTCGATATCCAGTTGAATAGCTTCCAAATTTTCGGACGTTTCGATTTCACAATAATCTTCTGCTATATAATACAGATTGATCTGCAACTGCTCAATTTTTTTTAGCTTTACTTCGATTTCAGTGACACTAGTATCCTTTGACACTGTTTTTTCCGACGTAAAGGTCTCTAACCTAGTTAAAGTTCTGTAGCGATATAATCTATATAAACCAGTAACAACCTCCGCACCATGGTGATCATTTTGGTGTAGTGGTTAAGTTACTCGGTTTCGGATCCAAAGGTCCCGGGTTCTGTCCACTGGATATAAACGCGCCACTTCGGTTCCTTTAATCGAACCTTTTAGACGATTCAGTTTCTCTTCAGTAAAGTTACTATCATTTTTATTTTCAGACTTTTTATCCATTTCTGTGGCTTCTTAGGACCAATATTTCGTCGAATTGTTGTGTGGACTGTGAACTGGTTAGATAAAAAATCAATCTTTTTCAACGATAAATCTAGTTTATTAGTGCACCCTCTTTTGTTGGGGTACAGGTCTCAACTATATCATTTAACAAATTTGTACAGAGGGCGCTACAGTGCGTTGATGACGTAACAGGCGATGGTACTATCTTCATAATTTCTTTTCTTTTTAACATTTGATATTTGGTTTTAATTGTATTTTATAAAGGCTAACATTTAATAATAATTCTATACAAAAAGTTTTAAATTTGTTGCAAAATGTTTGTAAAATTTAAATTTCTTAAACATTTTTTAAATTTCTAAGGCTTTTTTTAAATATGTTTCTTTTCTTTCAAAATTTCTTTCTAAGTATTTTATAAAAAACATAAAACTGTGCATGGGTTTTTTTCTGCTGATACTCTTTAATTTCTTATAGTTAAACTTCCAAAAATTCTAAAAAAAACATTAATTTTGATTTTGAAATTTTTTAGAAAAAGTACTAATTATGTTAGAGCTAATTCCATGCACAGTTTTACAAAACATACATTTCAGAATATGTTTAAAAAATTTCAAATCCATACTTTAATTATCGAAAAACCTTAGGGTTGTGAATAATAGTATGTATATGTACAAATATTCAACATGGAGAAATATGAGCTTGAAGTTTTCATTCCATGAATAGCATGATATAATTTTCATCGAATAGTCGGAAACTTTTAGAAAATGTTAATTAGCTTATTTAAAACTGCTTACCATAAGAAAGTGGAAAAATGTAGAACAATCAAACAGTATTGAGCCAAAATATTGGTCATGCGAGGGCGCTGCTATGCGCACCTCAGTATCTAACACATCACTCAATAAGTCCCTGGCCTAACTAATAAAACAACAACTTTTCTGCAAAATTGAACTTTATTTATCAAGATACTTCCCTTCAAGAGTGATAAATGCAGCCCAGTGGTCTTCTAATTTTTAATACCTTTTTCGTAGACCAATATTTCATAAGACTTTATCTTAATAATTATAAAAATAAAAAAAAAATACATAGTCTTCAAAGCTAATTCCAAGCTCAGAGCTAATGTACAACATGTACAAAAGATGTTTATGCCTTTATTTTTTATTTGCATGATTTTAAAAGCCTTCGCGTGTTAAATATTGTACACGAATGAAATCAAAATCAAATAACAATTTATAGGTAAAATATATCAAAATCTAAGAACAGCATCTGTATATTTATTTAAATAAATATCTTAAAATATTTTAATAGTAATTGTGTTAAATTTCACACACATGGGATACATATATATATCACCAAAAACAAATATATAAAAATGGGAGAGTTTTTCTATTCTTGCGAATTAGATTTGTGATTATCTGAGTTATCAAAATGAGATTTAGTATTTGTGTTTTAGGAGAATCCGTTTTGAAGTTTTAATTTCATCCATAATAATATCATAAAACGCTCGCACAACTTTTAAATCTTGATCAAATCCATTTGCTCTCCCCCCCCCCAATAAATAATACACAAACTAGAATTTTTGTATAAACTGCATAATTCTTTCTTAAAATGATTTATTATTGCATATATAATGCTACATATGTTAGTCTCATTTGTGCGTGATTGAAAAATAATTAATTCATTTTTTTTATCAAGCTCTTTTTGAGCAGATGATTTGAAAATTGGGCGTGGCAATTTTGTTTAGACTGCTGTTCAGTATCAAATATTGCTCCATAACTAGGTAAAAAATGCAGGCAAAGCTTTGAAATTTTTCAGGCATGTTTATAAAGATTCGATGGACAGCCACATTTGAATTATACTTGCTTTGTTTGGTGACTTTAGTTCTTCAAAATTAAAAATTTTCAGTCTAGCATTTATTTATTTTTTTTATTTTTAATTTGCTTGAAAGGTTCTTTAATCTTGATTAAACTAAAAAAAAATGTCAGTTTCAATAGTTATTTTTTAAATTATTAAAGAAAAACTACGTTTTTGAAGATTATGTTGAAAAAAAGAAGTACCGGTGTGAATATATTTTTTGAGTTACTCTTATGTTATTATTTGGCTCACTACTGATCATAAGTTCTTTTTTTTCTATTAGAATTGATGTTGAACTTGAGTAACCCCAGGTTAAACCCACCATCCCTTTACAATACTAACAAAATTGTAAGAAGTTCATTTTTCTTCTCATCCAGTTTTCTATAAAAAATAGTTCTTGATCAGACAAAAACTACTTCATTAATTTCTATTTAGTGTCTCTCTAGTGAGCATAAAAAGAACTACTCAAAAGTGAAAAGAAAAAATATGGTTTCGCTGTGTAACGAACGAGAAAATCTCCTTTCTACACTGCGCTCGCTACGCGCACATCTGGGTAGAAACTCTAGATATTGCGTCACAAGCCATAATACTAGAGCTGGCTTGTCGATAGAAACAGGACAGGAATTCAAATATGATATTAATCGTAAGGAACAAGGTTTATAAATTTTTTAACTTTAGATAAAAAAAATAGGCATTTAGTTGTGGAAAAGAAATAAAAACTGCAGGTGATACAAATTACCCTTTAATAGATTTCTTATAATTAATGGATTCCTGTATAATTGCCTTTAATAAATTCTACAGCATATTATCATTAGGATGCCGAAATTTTATACATGAAAAATTGAAAGTTGTGGGACTCTGATTCTCGAGTCTAAGATAAATTTGAGCACTCACAGCTAGATGATATTAAAATGGTTGTCATTCGTAATGGTCATCAGTTGAAAACCATCTGCATATTTATGGGTAACATTTGTATGGCATCAAAAGTTACAGTATAAATTAGAAACTTTTCAAGGATTTCCAATCGTTCGTGAGCCCTAAAACTACTTTTTCAGATTCATATACTTAAATTTACTTAAAAAAAATATTTTTTTTTTTAAAGAAAAGTGCCCTGATCTGAAATTATAAATATTACAAAAGAAGAAAGGAAAAAAAACCTAAGAAAAATCGTTTGACTTTCATATGATATACGTGAGATAGTGTGAGATGATTATTAATTAAAAATTATTTTTATCGCAAACTATTGCATATTCCTTACGCAATGTGAAGAAAACTTAACTCATCCTCTCAATAATAAAATAATTCAAAAGTTATTTTTGTCCATATCTTATCTACCATTTGAGTCATGTTAACAAGCGCATGCGCATATATTGTTTGGGAAAAAAGCATGACGAAATGTTAGGTAACATTCGCTCTCTTGACGTTAAAAGGAGAGATGTGTCCTGTATCTAAGTAGGTGTCAAAGATTTTAATATGTTCTGTTTACATAAATCGTTACGTGTATAATTGTTTTAAATTTAATTTTTCCCTATTAGTCAGAATGATAATATTAAAGAAAAGAAGAAGAAAAGTTTTTAACCCGATTTTTTCAATAAAAGTGTATGGTTGACAGCTGTCAGGTAAGCTATTCTTTACGTGAATATTTTGGCCTCGTTTCAGAAAATTCTATTAATAGTTCCTAAGGGAAAATAAGCGCACTATTTGTTTGGATTACAGTCGTCAAATGTGAAACAAGGGGCGAACAGAGAAATTAGCTTAACTTATCGAATTTCTTCTGATAAATTGCATCATTGTTTATTACTGTCAAAATCCATGAACACAATGAAAACTGCTCACTCAGCTGCATAGAATATCTATATTGATCCATAAAAATTCGTGTTTTGAAATTGTGCATCGACGAAAGGTTGCAATTTTTATTTAAATTTTTAGTTTTTACATTCTGTTCAGTATTTTAAATGCATATTTTTTAAAATTTTACTATCCATCACTATTTATCACAATTATAATATTTTTATGTAAAATTATTATATAATGTTGTGTAAAATTCTTATGTAATATTGTTGTGTAAAATTTCTTGTGTTGTGTGAGAAAGTTGTTGAATGAGAAAAAATTAGTTTAATAAATTTGGAATATTCTGATGCAATATGCCATTTATGAAAATTGTAAATTACGACCTGTATAATGTAATGAATAAATAAATAAATTTATTTATTTTTAAAAATTTACTGTAATTGCATGCTTTATGGTGTTTGAAATCATTTTATGTATCTATATATCAAGTTTTATCTATATTTTTTTTAAGTTGGAACATAATTAAACACTGAACTAGTAACTGTATAAAACAAGTATGCCATACTTATAGCCCAATAGACATGTGATTCTTTTTTTTCAAAGAAAATGTTTTATTGTACAGTTTTCTATTAAATGTTACCCTTTAGCTCACAATTATTTTAAAAATCAGCAAAAAGATTCAGTTTTTTTTTAATTTAAGAAAACACATTTTAGAACTATGTTTTGACCAAAAATAAATATATCTAATCAATTAAACTAAATTTTAATTTTGGATTTTGATCCTCATTGTAGATAAGAGCTGAATATTTTAATTTTTCATGTACATCAACTTTTACTATCTTTTTTTTTTAATAGCTGTTTAACAAAAATATATAGTTTTATGAGTAAAAATACTTTTTTATACTTTTTTTTAAACAGAAATAATAGTAGTATTTATTTTAAAATATTACTTAGAATTTTCTTTTGTGTGATATACTTGGAACAAGTTGCAAGCAATTATCCTAACATTGTAATTACTCATATAACAACTTTTTTTCTTTTGCTATCTCTTTTAGTACAACACATAATGCAGTATCTTATGCTAGCTTCTTTTTTGATGATGGTGGAACAAAACGGGAAAATGTGACATCAAAAGATTTTAGTCTACCTGTTTTTTTATATTTGTATCGTTATGATAACTTTGTTCGTCTTTCTAATAATTTACTTATGAAATCTAAATTTTTTAACCTCTATTTGTTTTATACAAAATATATGCACTCTAGGTATTGATGTGTAGCAAAGGAAAGAATACTTATTTATATAACTTTTTCTAAATTTGCTGAATCATAATGGACCACTGTCAGTCTTCGTTGAAAAGCGTCGACTAGAAGGTGCTGCTTTGTGGCACAAAACTTTTGTTTTTGTGATGTGTAAGAGCTCATTGGCAAGTAAGCTACCATTTTGTACAGTAAAAATCTGTAATTAAAGGGTTGGTTGCTCTAATAATACAACCTAAGTTTAAATCATGTTTTTTCATGTTTCTAAATGTTCGTGTCGTCTCGTAATAGATGTTTCCAAAAAGATGAAAAAGGTTGTCTGTATCTGAATTGATGAACCACCAGATGTAATAGTCTTACAAGTGCAGACAGTGATTGCTTATATTCGAGTAGGGAAATTACAGGAGCATAAAATGCGACTTTGCTTGAATTATCTTGTTTTGGCCAGTTTAGTGCAATTGAATTAATTTGATCAATGTTAAGGAGTTAATAGAAATAAAATAACATTTATAAATTACTCATTGAGATTTGAAGGCTAATTCTTTCCACAATAGATCTATACATGTATGTATTTTAAAAATCATGTTAATATTTTGGCCTGGATTCTTCATGAGTTTCACATGCTGGATATAAAATATATGTAATAATGAAAAGTATTTAATATATATAATCTTCATGATTAATCTCACTTAACAGAAAAAAAATTCTAAGGTTATTTAAAATATTGACAGTAGTAGACTTTGTACCTAGTTGTATGTTATGTTTTTGGAAAATGTTTGCTTTAGTGTCTCTCACGTTATCAGTGTGTTACTCCTTTAAAAGTTGTTGATACACTACAACAGTTGTTTTATTTAAAATGAGTTTAAAAAAATTAGTGATACTTGTGTACTATATTGTCAACCAATTTCACATAACCAAGGCATGGCTAAATTAAAAACAAACAGCCAAATGCTGTCATTGTTTGGATACATACATTGAAACAAATTCCTGTGTGTGCTCCTTCCATATTAGCTTGGAAGAATTAAATGCTGTATTTAAATAAAACACATATTATTAAAATAAAACATCAGATCCTGTAACAACTAGAATATTTGGACTGCTAAAATGCCATAACTGCATTCAAATTGCTACAAATGTAGATGCTGTTGTATAAATTTGCACTATTACAAATCTAAATGCTTTATTGCAAATTCCCAGTGTTTTTTTTTTTTTTTTTTGCCAGTTAGTCTTTTGTGTACTTGCATATTGGACTTTATTTGTGGAAGTACTCCTTTGCTTTCTCTTTCATAGATAATAAGTCACAAATTTAAATCATTTTTCTCAAAAATAAAATAATATTACAAATTATGAAAAATGTTATTTTTTAGTATGCATGATCAAGGTTATTGTGTTTGAGGGTATGCGGGAACAGTGTGACCCAGAGTTTCCCAAACTTTTTGTCTTGTAGACCCCTTGCTCGTGCCTCTTGCTGGTTTGGGGTAGACCCCTGCTTTCCTAATATTGAATTTTTTGCAAATTTATCAACTTAAGTGTCTTATTGACAGCTGGTATAGAGCTACTTACTTTAAAAGATTTAAATTTTTAACTGTGTTAATTAACAGTTGTTTTATGTAACAGTTATTACATAAAATAACCAAGCAGTAAACAAATACTTTTAATGGAAAGGATTTCAGTTACAAATTTTCAACATTTGGCGTTAATTTCGTCAGATTTAAACCTATATCTCCTTGATAAGTAATGCCCAGTCTTTTTTCCCTCAGTTTTTTTTTATTTTGGGGATTGGTAACCATGCTGAAACTCCTCCTCACTAGGAAAAGCACACACGGTTAAAAACTTTCTCGTGATTTTTCATAATTCAGGATAATAACAGGTATGTCTTTTTAAAGCCAAAATTGCTTGCATCCGTTTCTAAACTTTACTTTAAGATCTTCGTTAGAGCCTATTCTGATCAGTCCCTCTTGTAATATGACATTTTTTCAATTTGACTGTATGAACTTGTTGCCTACTGTAATGTTACCAAAGTTAAAGCATTCTCAAGCCTAATTTAAAATTCTGAATAGAGGCCAATTAAATGTTGAACATTAGTTGAAACGTCATCTTCCTGGCAGATTGTCAGTGCCAAACTAAGATACTGAGAAAATTCGGGCCATCAAATATCATGCTCCTTTAGCTTAATTTTTATCAAGAAATGCTGAAATGATGGTTTTTGACTTAATAAACTTTAGGGTGTCACCTTGTAACTGTAAATTATTCTCATTAAATTTAGTAAATAAATTTGTTAAGTAAATAAAATCTGGTTTTGTACTTGATTAAATTTTCTTTTAAAATTAGTTATGATCTGGTTTAAAGAGATCCTCATGAGGTGTAAATGAGGATTTACACCTCATGAACCTTAAATTATTTCCATGCTGACATGAACCCCTTACATGTCATCATAGACCCCTAGGTGTTGATACAGGCCACTTTGGGAATCACTGGTATAACCTACACAAAGAATGGATATTATATTCTAGATATATGAATAAGGTTATATTTTAACATGCATGAGAATAGTTTTCCACTATTGGCTGTATATTATGGTACCAAATTTATTTATAGATGCCAAATAATGTTTAGTAATTTTTACAAATTGTATTGTATATGAAACGACTTAGAATTTTCTTAATTTGAACAAGCATTTTGACATAAATAAAACATAACACTTTTTATTTCCACTTACTAACAAAAATTTTAAAAAAAAAGTTGAAAAAGTATGAAATGCTATATATATATATAACTGTTAATATTGTTATAAATACCTAAAAATCCCCACAATCATATTCTGCTTGATTTGAGATCTTAGTTGATATATTTTTTTATGTTTTTTTTCTTTTGTTTTAACTTATTAAATTCGAAGTATTTGTTAGGCTAGTTGCTCTAAAAAAAAATTTTTTTTAAATTTCTCGGCATACGACTTGACAGAAAATCTATCATATTCTAAATGTAAGATTTTTCTAACCAGGTGTTAATTTTATTATTTAAAATTAAGGTAACTTTTGTTTTTTGCTGAATATGTTCAGAACATTTTGCGTAATAAAGTGCATGTTTTTTTGAGGAACAAAAGTGGACAATTTAAATTTGTCAAAGGAAAAGCAAAGTTTATTTCTAAAAACATATTGGTTACTTAGCATTATCATAAATGTTGCAGCAATTTTTATAAAATTTATGTAATAAAATGTTGTACTAAAAATGTATTAGCTGGAGTGGGAAAATTTGGATGGGAATTTGATGTTTTTTTTAGATTTCAGGGGTGAGATAATTTCATTCTGGTAGACTGTTTATTTTGGGATGATCCAGATACAGGTATAGGACAAAATACTAAGAACACCCATTTAAAAATGTGTCATTTTTTGGACGTCTAATAAACGCCTGTAATGTGTCGCAACAGTGTGCTACCTAGTGATAATGAAAGGGAAGGTATCAGTCAAGCATTTGGCTGTATTAGGGTTGTATGAGAAAATTTTGTTTATAGCAAAGTGTGAATATGTCTGATCTTTTCAGTGTGAAAAGAGGCATGATAATTTCTACTTGCGTAGCTGGAGTATCCATGTCCAATACAGCCAATTTTGTGGTCATTTCAAAAACCACTATGTCAAGGGATCATTACAGCCTACACAAACCTAGGTAAAGTGTCTGCTGTGAAGTACAACAGTGGGCAAATGTTGAAGGTTTGTGATATAGGGGTGTTAAAGAAGATAGTTGTCCAAAAACGCATGACTACACTCCTGCACAAAATATCCAAGATGAATTTCCACCTTCAGAACCCTGTATCCATGAAAGCTATTCAATGGGAATTGCTTACTGTGAACATTCAGGGCAGAGCAAAAAAAATTAAAGATTATTGTTCTGTAGGCTTTATTCTAATGAACTAACCAATAATATGCATATTAAAAAACAACAACAAAAAGATAGACTTGTGAAAATTAGGTTCTCAAAAATCTATTTTTTTTTGTTGATAAATTGTTTAAAAAAATGAATTTATTATTAAAAAAATGAATGGTTTAAAGGTTACGTATTTCGCTATGTGTGTCTAGAATAACTGGTCAAAGTTTTATAGCCAAATTGTTTGAATAGTTTTGAGTAAGGGTTTTTCGAAATTTCAAAAACATTGTTTCGAGATAAACATGCTTAAAGTTTTTACAATACTTACATCAATCAGCTATGCCTGGTGCATAGAGCAATCCTTCCATTTCCTCAATTATAATTTCAGCAGCTTTGGGAGCCTTATGCAAGGTTCTGGCTTCTTTACAGTTGGCTTCTGCAGTTTTCTCTGCTCTCAAAATTCATGCATTGCCAACAGTGTTAGTGTAGTCCTTGGCTGTTTGACCAATTGTGACATCCATCACCTCCATAACTGAGTACAGGTAGAAAACCCTCATTAAAGATGCAGACAGCTGTATAGATAGCAATTTCTAAAACGTTTTTCCCATTAAAATTATTTTTCAGAGTGAAATTCCATACACAATGATTGTAACTTTCGTCATTATTTTGGATGT
The DNA here is from genome assembly GCA_019973975.1 of Trichonephila clavata. Taxonomy (NCBI): domain Eukaryota; kingdom Metazoa; phylum Arthropoda; class Arachnida; order Araneae; family Nephilidae; genus Trichonephila; species Trichonephila clavata. Next base: position 25,343 of record BMAO01013946.1, read on the forward strand.
TTCCCACCAAACATCTTTTCAACAAATAGTCATATGCTTAAGTCTTGTACACTGTTTTTATACGATTTATAACTTGCTTGTCAAATGTTACCGGGTATTCATAAGTGCTCTCTCTATTTTTCGCTTTAAACTGTTGATATTTGCACCATGAATTTGGGCTGTAAAAGTGCTGAGGGTTTTGTATACTGTACAAAATTCTCATATTTCGTCTTTGTCAATCGAAAAGGTTTACTATAACATGCATACCTGCGTATCCTAGAATAATAGGGACGAAAGGACAATAAAATGGTCAGAGCAGCTGCTGCTGGCGCTTCAACACACTTTCATACACACTACGGCATGCTTACTTCTTTTGACTATAACTTTGAAAATATTAAAAATTTTGTTCTGAAAATTTTAGGGTATATTTTAAAAATATTTTTCTTCTAAAAAATTTAAAAGACAAAAAATTGAGTTTTTGAACTTGTCACACTGGACTACTACCTTAAAATTCTGAGTGGTAAATTTTGCTCTTGAAAAAATATAGCACATGCTTGAAATACTTATATAAAAATATTGTATCATGAGAAAACTTGCTGACCTCATAATTTAAGAAATAATCACCAAAATAGAATTTTTGTTGTTTAACATTAAGGGAAATCAGTAGCCAGGTGTTTATTTTTTGTCAATGATTAAAAGATTTGGCTGGTTGGATGCTGGCATCCTCTTTGGAAAATATTGTGAATCATATGAAATGTATGAAAATTTCTTTTATAGATGGCAGAAAATATATTCCCTTTCTTAGAAAGCTGCAAGCCTAGTGGCTGAGTGGTAGTGTATCTTACTTCCATGCCACAGGTCTGGGGTTCAAATCCTGGGCTGGGCAAGGTTGATCCAACCTTTTGTTCCTTCAGTGGGTCAATAAATGACCACCAAGAGCTTGCTTAGGAACTGAACAGTGTGAGTTTCACATCAAACTGACCCCTTAACCGAAACATCTGCACGTACACCGCAGTGCCTAAGGTCATGTAAACTGAGATAGGTACAATAGACCTTGGCCCTCATGGGCTGTTGTACCATTGAGTTCAGTTCTTAGAAAGCTGTTATGAAAGTCCATCTTGGTGTTTTCATGCTGTCATTTTCATTATTAAATGAATGAAAATGAAAGGTGTTTAGTGCAAGGAATATTAATGTTAGTTATGAGATAGTCTTTTTTGAGCTACCTAGGTATTACTTTAAAAACTTTATCACACCCCTAAGGTTATGTATGTTAAAGTTTGAGAACCGCTGTTTTAAATCAATCAAGGTATCAAAATGTTATTAAGAGTATCATTTTGAATTGTAAAATCAAATACAAATATAAACATGCAGTGCAGGTTTATCCTTTGAGCACTTGGGGTGGGCACCCTGGGGCCTGGAAGGACCCAGATAAGCTGGACTTAACCAGATTTTCCTAGTATCCGCCAGTGCCAAAGGGGGCTTGTAGATATTCTGCGCTCGGGGCTCGAAATGAGCTTAAGCCTGCACTGTAAGCACGTAAGATGCATCTTACTGTTAGAATGATTGCATAATAAACTATTCAAACCATATAATAACTTCAGGGTAAAAAAAAACCCATCATGTAGATAGGTGTTTTCAATCCATGGGCTCACGAGTAACAAATGGCCCTCTGAAAGCATTTAAGTGGCCCAACTGCATTGTATTAGCCCCACATTTAAATTTGAGACAATTTCTAGAAAAATTGTCATCTTTTTGTCATAAAACTTTATTTTTCCTGTTATTCTCTTGATATTGAAAGCATTTAATTGACTTGCTTGATATCCATTTGGGTTAACATTTTTGAAAAATAATGAATTTTTCAAAAATTTTGCTGTATTTTAAATAATTTTTAAAATGAAAAATATGACTATGCATAAAATCTGAGCAAGTTCCTGAAAAAGGGTGAATTCTTGTCTCTAACAGATCCTGTTTGACTTAGTAAAATTTTATACAGGTACAGTACAGTATATTTTTAAGTATACAGTAAAATTTTATACAGTACTAACTCGTTCCAAATTCTAAAATTGTTTATAGTCTTTGAATGAGTGTACAATCGCAAACCCTGATAACCAAAAAAGAAGGGGGGGGGGGAAGGAAGGTGAGATTTTTTTAAGAAATGTGGAATATAAGAGTAAGGCTGTTTGCCTTATTTGTAATGAGAGTGTAGATGTAATAAATGAATACAACATTAAGAGTTTATGATACTAGCAAAGTGAGAATTATTCTGCATCAGGAGGTCAATTTTTAAATAAGGTGAGTGAATGAAAATCGAAGTTAAGCAGTCTTTTTTCACCAGAGCGAATAAAGAATCTGAAAATGGTGATCGTGTTAGCAATTTTTTCTGCTATGATATAGCTAAGTGTCCAGCAGCTTTGCCCCTGGAGAGTTTGTAAAAGAACGTCTTCAGAGTGCAGTTGATGAGCTTTGTCTATCACAGACTGGAGGATCTCACAACAAATATATTCTACAAATTAAAATCTAAATTTTAAAAAAATTGATTTTCATTCTGTAGCAATCAAGGAATCAATGGATGCAACAGATGCAGCACAAGTAGCTATTTATATATATGTATTTCGTGGGGTTGATAGATATATCACAATTGTAGAGGAATTAGTGTTGCACTTAAAAGTACAACATGAGGAAAAGATTTGTATTCGAGTCTGACACATACTTTAAATAAATGTGAGTTACACTTCAGCAATATATCTGCTAAAACCCCACATAGTTCTAAATCTATGACTGGAGAGAAAATAAGAGTAACCACATTACTCAAACCTGATATGAAGGCAAGTGGAAATAATACTATGGCTTTTAGCTGTATCATTCACTAAGAAAATTTGTGCAAGAAATTCTTCTCAAAATCTGAACATGTGTTGTAAAAGTGATTAGTTTCCTTCAGTCTAAAAGACTTAATCACTGGCAATTTCAACATTCTTGAGAGATTTGGAAGTTGAACTCGGCGATTTTGTGTATTACATGGAAGTACATTGGTTGAGCCGAGGAAATATGTTTCAACACCTGTTTTCTTTGATGAGTGATGAAGTTCAACAATTGTAAAGGGAAATCAATTCACAAGCTCAAAGATTAGAACTTGCTTAGAGACTTTGTATTTCTTGTCAATATTACAGGTCATTTCAATGATTTGAGCCAAAGCTTACTGGGAAAAGATCTACTTATTCATAATCTTTAACTCTGTGAATGCTTTTGAGACAAACTTCATCCTATCGGAAAGTAAGTTCCTAATTAAGGATTCCATTCATTTCCGAAAATTGATGGAGTATGAAGAATGAAATTCAAACGATTATGTGCAGTGCATTTCAAATTCAAAAGTAAATTTTCTGATTTACGTGTGAATGAAATTTTTATGAGAATGTTCTCCTTATCATGTTCAGTAGATGCTGGAAGTGTTCCACTTGAACTTCAATTAGAATTTATAGATTTGCTTTGTGACTCTGCAGTAAAATGTAAGTTTATTGAAAATTCTACATTAACTGATTTTTATTCGAAGTACGTGACTGAAGACAAATTTCCAAGAATTCGTTAACCTGCATTGTTCATGTTTTCTATACCTACATCTGTGAACAGTTTTTAGTAAAATGAACACAAATGAAAAAAACTCCTGACGACATAAGGAAACTTTACGAATTGCAACAACCCAAAATAAACCAAATATTAAAGCTTTAATCAAGCGAAAACAATGTCATCTTGCATTAAGACTAAAGTGGCTACCATCTCCCCCCTGTAATGCTAGTTTTTTTTTATTGTAAATTTTCTTTTGTTACAACATTCTGTACAATAACTTATGTTTTTTTATTAATTTAAAATATTATGAAGTATATATTTTAATTTGACTTCCATTTCTTATTTTTTGAAACCAATACACACACATATATATATAACATCATCTCTTCCCTTAGAATTAATTGTAGTTTTGTAAAACAAACCTCCCTTTTTTTCATATAAATTTTCTGATTATACTATTTTTTGATGCATGGCCCGTTGATCTTTCTGAATTTATTGATGTGGCTCTTGGGCATGAAAGATGTAGAGGGATTGATGCTTGTTAAATCTGAAGCTCTAAGTCCTAACATTGGTGTGATGGGGAAGTTTTTTACATTGGAGTCCTATCTTATATATGTCATTCGCGTTGTTGTTGTGTCCTTCCCGCAGGGGAAGGAATGAAAGTTGCCATTGCCTGAGTCATTCTCTTTGTGAAACTAATGTGCAAAATAAAGAGGTATGCAGCTTGGTGAATTAAGTTTGAAGGTGAATTCTAAAAGGTGAATTAAGTTTATATATATATCACAAATGAAAAAAATAAAACCTTTACTTTAACTACTAAGTTATTTAGAGAAAACTGAATTTGTTTTAACCTCTTCTTGGTTGGCATCTCATCTGACACGTTTGGTGTTTTTGTGCTTGTGTGTTTGGCATTGCCCGCCATATGACAAAAAGATTTTTATTCTTCAAATTGAATTCATCACTACTTATTCGGCTGTTTAAATTCTGCAATTTTTTTTTGTACTGCTGAATATTTCTATGGGGGGATGCAACTAATCCTACTTTCATCGCAATTTTCGCAGTGATATTTTCTACCTTGAATTGAAATCAAAATCAATTGGTGCTTTCTGTAATTTTGCTTTTATGATAGGTTCAGGGAGGGATTCTGAGAATACTAAATTCAATATCTGAGTCAGAATATGATAGCTCTGATTTTATCAGGTGATAATATATATTCAAAAAGAATCTAGTGAATCAGAAGACAAGGATTTGAGCTCTGTAGAAAGGTGGTCCACAACCCCCAGGCCATGGACTAAAACCAGTTTTTGGATCAAATAGTACTGAGCCGTCTAAGGAACATTAAATAATTTCCATTGTATTTTCTGTTGATTTGTTTATTTGGGGTTTGTGCGACTTTTTATGGAAATCACTTTATATTCCATGTTAAATCACTTTTTCTTTTTAGGTATAACTGTGTTTTAATTTGAAACCATGTTTAAATACAATTAAATTAAAATTATTAAATCAAAACAATTCAAAATATAAGTAATCAACAACCCTCCTTCTGCTAAGCTGTGGTAAAATTATCTAACTTGAACATGTCCGCAATGTTAAAAAAGTTGGGGAGCACTGCTGTAGGGTATGGGTAGAAGAAAAAGCAGCGTGTCTTGCTCCATGTTTATTTTACACAAAAAAACCTGGAATATTAATAACTTTTGTTAATGATAATTTGATTCAGTATTTTGAATATATTTTTTTTTTTTTATCTTTGGTGCATCTGCTTGTGGATGAAACATATATATGCTGAATAGTGTCTTCATTCCCAGAAATCTAAAAATCTTTGGAAGCAGTAGGAATGGTGTTTATCTTATAAAGAAGAGTTCAGAATTTTGCATTTAGATTATGTGGGTCTTAGTTAAAAAAATCAGTTAAACTGTGCTATTAGTCAAATGATGAAAAATTTCTTACTCCTTCCTTCAGAAAACAAATGTCATAGATATCATAATTTGAAACAATACCAAATAATGAAAATTATGATCCTGATACACACCTCAATCCAAAACTGAATAAAATGTGGCCTATTCATGCAGAAATAAATGGAGTAAAAATGCAGTTGCCTTATAACAGAATGTATCTATTGATGAGAGTCTACTTTTATGTAAAATGTAGACTTACTTGGAAGCAGTAATCTTTGAAGAGGATTCAAAGATTAGAAGCAAGTAAACTAATTCTCAGTTTAAATATATATATATATGTTATTGCAAGGCAAAAAAATAGGCTACATTTGGTCTTCAATAATTTTTATATGAAAAGAAACACTTTTTGATGAAGATTTTTTGAATTCAAAAAGGGGTACTGTGTAACATTGGATAGCTATTAATCTTTCCCAATTTTAATTGATATGCTTGTCAAGTACTGAACTGTGTGATTCTTATGGGATAATTAGTCTCGAAAGAAAAAGGTCCTATGTATATAATTGTGTAAAAACTAAAAAACTCTAAGAAAGTTTATCCACAGCATTTTAACTTTAGATTCTCAATTTTAAATCGAAAGATTTCAACTTTCATAATTTGGAAATTAGTGCAGTGAAATCATCTACAGAAAAAGCTGAAGGTGGTCGTCAACTGGATACCATGGGTGGCATCAATCATGCTGACCAAAATTTGGTATCTTATGCCATCCCAAAGAAATATTAAAAAAAGTATTGCAAAAGAATATTTTTCATTTATTTAATAAATGCATTTCGAATTCTTATGTCTTATATAAAAAAAAAACGATGGTTCTTTAATGCAACTTCACTTTTGATTAGAATTGATGAATGAAATAGCTATGTAGTACCACTCAGAATCAATGTGTGGCAAAAGAAATAGGCCATCATTTCAAACACCACTGTGACTAACTGAGGCCCATTTAGTAAAATTTATTCCACCAAATGGGGAAAAAAATTAGTAATAAAATGAGCCATCTGTTTTAACAAACAAGACTGTAAAAAGATTCGAAACAAGGTACTATTGTAAATAGTAAGTTGTTGAACTTTGTGTACTCTACTTTTTTTTGAAATTTTTCACATGCAGTGTGATATTTATATTGGAATTTCAACTAAAAAACCACTCAAGATATTTTTCATATTTAGAGCTAAAATTTTATTGAATAAAATATCTGTAATAAATAATTTTGCATTTGTCATAAATGTGGTTTTTACTCTCAGATGTCCTAGGGATATTGTATAAAGCTGTTTTGACAATAAGATTTGAAAACCATTTTGCAAAACAATTTTTATCTAATTTTATTCATTTTTATGTAGATATTCATCATAAACCTCTCAAAAGAGTAGAGTTAATGTATATGTTACCGGCAAAGTATGAAATTCGGCATTCTATACAATGCCTTAATCTAGCCGGCAATGTATGAAATTATTCCTGTTTCACACATTGCCTAGACATTCTATAGAATGCCTAATGAGAAACCGGCAAAGCATGAAATGCATCTCAGATTCATTTCGAATATTGTCAATTGGCAAGATATAAAACTTTTAACGCATGTCTCAGGCTCAGAATCTGTTAGTTGTACATTGCTGTTTGTTCGGAAATTTCAAAATACTCAATTTTACTTAAATTTGTTCAACCAAAAATTGTTTTTTTTCCTGTGCGACCTGAAAATGGACGAGCAAGCTATAGTGTTGGAGAATGAGACATGGTCTAAAGCAGGGTTCGGCAACCTATGTCACACGTGCCACATGTGGCACGAGGTACAATTCTCAGTGGCACTTTGCACTACTCAACGAATTTGTAAATTTTTGAATTGTTTCAAAAATGCTCTAATGTGTGGTTCGCTGAATCATATTGGTAGATTAGCTAAAAGGTTGCCAACCCATGGTCCATAGACATGAAACAACTATTCAACAGCTAGTTGCCCAAAATTCAAGTTGATGCTCCAAAAAAAGTGTTTCTTCTTAACTGAAATTACTTACTAGAAGTTAATACTGATATAAAAAATGCTAAAATGACTACTAAAAAAAACCCAGGGACTATTGGTTGCTGAATAGCTATGGTGTGATGTTTGCGGAAAATAAAAGTAAACTCATTTAAACTGTTAAAGAAGGCGTCAGCACCATAAAACAGTGATCCTCAACCCTTGGTTCGTGGATCAAAGGGTATCAGGCAAAGAGTATTAAATTATTTCCATTTTATTTACTGGGGTGTATTTTTCTCGTGTTTGTGCAACTTTCCATGGAAATCACTATATTTTATGTGAAATCATTTTATAATTATTTTTTATGCAACTGAATTTTACTCTGAAGGCAGGTTTAAATTCAATTAAATTATAAATTCAAAACAATTTAAAATATAAATGATCAACGTCCCACCCTCAGCGGGCCGCCGTAAAATTATCAAACTTTGACTGGTCCGGAAGAGAAAACTTTTGGGAAGAACTGCTATACAGTATTACGTTACGGATTCTTTTTTCCCCCAGTGGGGATGCAGATTGGTATTCTTACCATTTTTCAGACCTAGTACATTCCACAGGGGCTGGTATCCCTTTTTAGAGCGGCATCATGTAGGCGATACCAATTGCTGCCGGTAATTTTGACACCCAGTTTGACGATGTGAACTTCTTCTAGAAGTTTAATTTGCCAAGAGCAAAATTAAATTCCGGATTCTGGGGATGTGATAAAATTCTGAAAGAACTTTCAACCTAATACAAAAATGTCACATGTTATGATATTGAACTGTAAATCCACCTACGTGAAACTTGCCAGAAAAAATGGAAGATTATTTTTAAAAAAGGTATTGTAGTACAAAACATTGATTTTTTCCCCTGATAACCAATATCTTGGCACTTGTAATGAGTGAGAAATAGGATGATTTCTATCAACTTGGAACTTCTGAAGGAATTTTAATACAAATGTATGCGAAATCACAATTTAACACTAATTTTTTTTAATGGCAGTCTCATTATTTTGTCAGAATAACATTTGTACTTTTAGGAATGTAAGTCATTGATATAATATCCTTATCAAGACCTTTTTTTCATACTTTGCTTAAAAATCTCCGGCATTCTATAGAATGCCAGCATTTCATACTTTGCCGGTAACATATATAGTATTAGAATTTTTAAAAATTTAAAACTGCAGTGCATTGCAGGGAAAAAAACTAAAGATCAGTGGATGGGACATCACATATTTGAGTGCCAGTAGGTGACGCAAAAAACTCTTTACTGAGAAAAATATTTTGCATTAGAACATATTAATTTTCAGCAATAAAAAAACCTTCTTTAAATTAGAAATTTGGAGAAAAAAAATCCAATCAAGAAGGGATTAAAAACCAACCTTCTGAGGATGATTGTTTTTTCCTGGCATTTGTCTCCTTTTAATCTTTTGCATACCAATACATAATGGTTTAGCCGGCAGTTAATCCCTCACCAGAATAGCTTGAAAATAATCTAATTTGGAACATTTTTCTTTTTGGGAAAAACTGATTCATTTATATAAAATAGAAAGAAAAAAGTATCTGTTTTTAACTGGAAATTGTGCTGTCATTCAAACAAATGACTAATATGAATTTCATAACATGAAAAATAAGATTTGTGGCATATATGTTTTTAGGGGATTCAACTTATTTCTTGACAAATATATTTTTGTCTTTTTGATCATAGAGGGTTTTATTATTTATATATCTGTATTGTAGATATGATATACACATCTTATGTTTACAAGCAAAAATTTTAAGTAAAATTTTTTTCTCTCGCCCTCTATCTCTTGTTTAGTATGTGCTTTATATCTTTTAAATACTTTTGTAGTTTGAAACTGTGAAATTCCCACTTAAACAAGTTCTATTAAAACTTGCTTTCTTCTTTAAGAAAGATTTTTTTAGCCACCCATCCATTGTAGTGGTTAGTGGCACTGACTGTTGTGCCGTAGGGCCTGGGTTTGAATCCTGGAAAAGGCATGGATGTTTGTAAATGTATAGTGCCTTTGCAGCATGGAGGTACTCTAAATAGCCATTGAGCTGCAAGTCCTCTCATGAAGTTGATGGAAGGGAAGAGAGGTGGAAGGCCCCTGACCACCTCAGAGTGTTCTCCCTCAAAATTGGAGCAGAACTGAGCTAAATCCTACAGTCACACCTGTATAGTGTTCAAAACTACTGCTAATGACAGACATACAATCTTGCCCTTTGTCATGATGAATTTCATGGGCCTTGATCTGATTCAGTCAAGAACAGGTGGCATCAGAAACGACAACAAAAAGATTTTTGATCAGTAAAACGTGGGATAACCATTTCCTTGGGGTCAATTTGTAGCTTGAAGCCTTTTGGGGATGAGCTTGCTCCCTTTATGATTCTGCCAATATTTCTCATGTTGGTTTGAAATGTAGCATTAATAAACAATCAATTTAACAATGCAAAATTTTAAAATATTGATTGTTACAATAGTGCAAAAAAACTATTCTTGTGTATACTTAAAATATTCTGTTTTATAACCCTTAAGTCACTTGCAATGTATGTTCTCTTCCTAATGAAGATGCAGAGATATTGCTAAGGGATGGATAAGGGAAAAATATTTTCATCAGAAATGGGAAGATATTTTTCATCCTAGAATTATTTTAAAGTGCTAAATCTTTTGTCTAAAAAAAAATCGATGTATAAAATTGCATTTAATAACCTTCATTCAACATCAAATTCACATTACTCAGATGAATTTTATTTTGTAGACAAGTGAACTGGTAATTTCATCTATTTTTTTAAGCTTGTTTTAAAATTATGAGGTCTATCAATAACTCTTAGAATCTGTAGTAGCTGAGTGCTTGTGGCTGACATTATTTCTGTCAAGTTCTGAGGCCACTAAAGAGGCATTATGTAGAGTTACTGATGCACATTAATTTAAGGTACTCCTTTTGTTGTACTGTAAAAGTTTAGGGAGTGAGGTGTCAGATCAGATGTCAGCGCCAGCACTTGACTGTAGCTCTAAAATGTGAGGTCCATTGTCAGTAGCCCTTGTTGCTTTAAAATGTTATGTTAGCAGTTACTCAATTCATTAATGCTTGAGCAATGTTAGTTTAACCACAAAATTAACTTATTTCTAAAATTTCAATAGTGATGTATGATTATTTTGTATTAATTTTTTAACTTTGTTTCAGATCTAAATTTTATAAAATGTTATATTTTTTACAGCTTGCAACAATGAAATGAATATTTTTTTTATTCAAATTGTGTATCCTAAATAGATTTATTGTTGAACTTATTTTTAAGTACTACACTTTGAAAAATTATTTAAGTATAACTATTTTGCACTGTACTAGAATGTGTATTTTTTAATGTGATGATGAAAAACTGCAATTCTTTTAGATGGAACAACTCTTCATTATTTTTAGTAGTGACTGGATTCACTAAGCAGATGTAAAGTATATTTTTAAACTTTTGAAATTGTCTAAAATTTAAAATTCTTTTCAATAAAAACTCTAATTTTATTTATTTTCCCCTCTTTTGTTGTATTTAGGTAAGTCTTAAGATTATAAAATATTTGTTTTGTATGTGTTTTTTATGCAAGTTACATACACAGGCTTCATAAAATTACTTAATGAAGTTTTGGTTTTCAGCATTCTTTTTTCTGAAACATATGGATTCTTTTGTTGGACTGTTTGGTCCAGATACTCCTGAAAAGAATGGTTCATCTAATGTGTCCACAGTTCCAGAATTTCTGCCTCCAGAAGCAGCTGAAGGCAACGTGGAATATAAACTGAAACTGATTAATCCTTCTAAAAGTCGTTTTGAGCATTTGGTTACACAAATGAAATGGCGTCTTAGAGAAGGTAGGTATTTCATTGCCTAATGTTCATTACAATTGTTGAAATTAGAATTTTTTTACCATGATTTAAAATGTAATTTAAGAATTACAGGTAATTAAGTTGAATAAATTATAAGTAAGTATAATTTTTAATAAATTATAAGCAAGTATATTTTTTAATAAATTATTTATAAGTAAGTATAATTTTTAATAAAAAAATAATAAATATATATAATTTTTAATAAATATATATAATTTTTAATAAATTATAAGTATAATTTTTTTTTTATGAAAGTACTTAAATTTTTTTAAATTTCAATAAACTTATTTGCATAATAAATGTTTAATTTTTATTGTAAATATATCAAGAACATACACATTTTTATTCAATTTCCTTACTTTTTAAATATGTATGTTTTAATTAATGTTATATTTGACTGCATTCATCTTCAATCTTTCAGAATACCTGATTTCTCTATAAACTTGAAAAAACATTTAACACATTTGAATTTCATTTATATGTTTATTAACTTTCTTAATCATATGTTTAAAATAATTGTGCATTTGAATTAAGCAAATCCAAGATGATAATTAAATTTCTATGACAGTTTAAAATTTATTTCTGCTGTTATGAATTGCATTAAAAAAGCAGTGTTAAATTTCCCCCTTTCATTTTGTAATACATTTGTTGGTTTCAGATGTTCTAAATGATGCAAGTCAAAATTATTTTTGTAAATTCACTATATCCCCCCCCCCTTTTTGTAACTAATGATTTATCAATTGAAGAGCGTGTCTTTCATAAATTATAACCACCATTTGTGGAATTATTTTTGATGCATTGTAAAAATATGCAATATCTATGTCCTTTGCTTTGTTAAGTTTCAGAAATTAAAACTTTGCAAATGCCTATGTACTTTGAAAAGTTATCTCATAAAAAAAAGTTGAAAAGAAAAAGAAATTCACTCACATATAACTTGCATCTGAAAAATTATATAGTAGTTCTTGCCTCTCCCTCTCCTCCAGGTTTTCTATAAAGATTGAATCTGACTCAGTAATTAATGATTATTATAAATATTCTTGAGAAAAAATTGTTAGAATTTTTCAATCAGCATTTTATTGTGTGATTTTTGTTATACTAATTCATTCTTCACTTTTTTCAATGGCTCTAAAATAATTGGAAGATGGTGAGTAATATGAATTAAAATTCTTGATGTTTTGTTGTGCAGTGAGGCATGCGTGGCACTTTATTTAAGATGTTTGTCATTCTTATTAAATGTTTCACTAATTTTTGTACTTAACTGATTTTAAGGCTTAATTGTTATATTAAATGTGTTTAGTTATGTGAAATATTTGTATGTAATAAAAAGAATATTACTGTTGATTGGGAATAAGAGTTTTAATTTTGCAAGCTGATACAATAATTTGTTATTCATTTATATAAATGTAAAAAAGCATGCTTTTACTTTTACAGGAAATATTTTATGCATATGTCTGTGAAATTATTTTTTGCATGTACTTATTATTTTTGGAAATTTTATGTTTGCATTTTTTCTTAAAATTATTCTATTTTTGGAAGTGTTTTTATGCTAATCATTTGTGATTTCTGTATTGAAAATTCAATAAAATTCCAGTTAATTATTTTTTTTATAATTATAATTTTTTTCTTTTATTTTTTTCAGGACAAGGTGAAGCCATTTATACCATTGGAGTTTCTGATGGTGGAAAATTAATTGGATTAGATGAGGATGAAATGCAAGAATCTCTCAACACATTATATCGAATGGCTAATAAACTTGGAGCTGATATAACAAGTTTAGGTGAAAGATATATTGAGGATAATCCAGACCAAGAGAGAAAAATTGTGGCTGAAGTAATTTTGTACTTTTTTGATATCTAAATTGAATATACTGTATGTACTAAGAAATGTTTTAGTAAATTTTTTTATGTTAAATTATAAATTGTAAAAATTACTATATTAAAAATGTAATACATGTGCTGATTAAAACATGTGGGAAGAATAACCGTTTTTGAGCTTTATTAGATACAACAGAGATCCAGAGGCGGATTAAGCTAGTTGGAGGCCCCTGGCGGTAAAATGTTTGGGGCCCCGTGGGCTGAAGAGTGGAAAAACTTAAATAGTAAAAAAATTCGCTGACCTTAAATTCTTAAAATATAATGTATAGCTAATTAAAAAAATTAATAGCTCAAAATTTTTTAAAAATTTATTTTAAAGAATTAAAAAAAAAACCTTACTTAAAAGCTTAAAATTTTGCTATATAACTTTACGTCTTGATTTTTCTTCGGCAAATTCATTGATTATTTGGTCCAAAACATCTTGTTCTATGTATAATATGGCCAAGCTGTTCAGTTTGTCTCCTCCCATACTACTTTTTAAATAATTTTTAACGCGTTTTAAATCCGAAAAAGATCTCTCACCTGATGCTTTTGATATCTGTAGAGTTAAAAATATTTTTAAAAGTATCTCTACATTAGGGAAAGTCGAGACCGTTTCTTTTGCAACTCGATAAATTTCTTTGTTTTCTTTTAAAAATAGCAAAAACTGATCCAATTCATCGTCAAAATTAAACGATTCAATATCGTCTTTGTAAATATCCTTTAATTTTTGTACGGCTTTCTTCTTAATTTCAGGTAATCTCTCGTCAAAAAATACAAAAAAAAGTGTTCTATAACAGTTTCATATATTCCAGCTCTTCGGAATAGTTCTGCACTTGTCCTATCCCATACGACATAAATGAGTTGACCAAGAAATTTTCCCTATTTTCAAATTCATGACCTTCTTTAGTTTCACCAAAAATAATTTTTCTCTTTTGCTGCCTGTAAGCTTGTCAAACTTCCTTTTCAAATGAGAGCCCTGATAAAGCAGTTGCTTTTCCAAATTCATTCTTGAAATTTTGTATATAATTTTCCAAAAATTTCAGTAGATTATATCGTTTTAATAGCTCACACCCAACTGATTGAAATGATTTGCTAGTAGCACTCACTCTCTGGAATATGGTATCCCAAATCATGGTCACTAGGTAAGTTTCATACGTGCCCATCTGTTTCAAAAGGGAAGTTGCTTCCAGTATTGTGATCTTTTCTCCTCATTTTTTCACGGATTTCAGCCAGGGCCTCTTTTATGTGTGTATAACCAAGTCTTATAGCTCGTACGGCATCTGCTCTTGCTGACCATCGTGTATTTGAAACTTTTTTCCATAGATATTGCATGTTTACTCCTTTCCAGATTTTTATTTAAAATTCACCAGTAATGGGTTAACACAGAAGAAAAAATTGAATAATTTCTGTACAGCATAAAACATTTAATTGCATCGCTACAACTGGGCTCTTGTCATTTACAAGCAAACACCATTCTGAATGTATTTTTCCCATCCTAAATGTTATCTGTATTTCACTTCAAACCATCTTTCTGTCGATCCGCTTTGAATGAGAAGTTTTTCCTACATTCCGAGCTCACACCATTCCTTGTCTTCTCATTATTTTGAGTAATTTTACCAGCTTTTAAACTTTTCTTATTGCGGGTCCTGAGATTCAGAATTCACATGGAAAACTTATATCATTTTAAGCCAGTGACATACTATTTTATAAACGTAAAACGGAACTCTTAATATGACCATTGATAATATTTTATGACTTTTTGCTGACACACGTCAGGGGTCCCTGTAGCTAGGGGAGCCCATATCATTGATACGGTGGTAGCTACGCCCCTGATAAAAATGAATGTTGTTCAGGAATGTTTCTCAGAATTTGAAATCCATTCTTATTATATACTTCATCTATGGTAGTGCGAACCGTTAAAGTCTGCATGATTTCAAGAATTAGTTTGCTGATTGTTGAATTTCAGAGATCTATAATAGTAATGCTTACGGCAAAATTCACATTTCGTACGATAGGAATATTGTCAAGTTTTCATATGCAAGAGTACATTTTAGTTTTTGATCATTCTGGGGCCCCTACGCCACACCACCCACATGGCTGGCCCTGTCCCTTTCTCTAAATTACAAAAACTGAAAATGTAGAAATACTAAAAGGAAAATATTATCAAAGAAGAAACACACGAGTTTTTCTCAAAAATCAAACATATGAAAGCAAATAGTGTAAAAATGATCCTATGAAACCAAAACAATAAAAAAAATTAAAGAACGAGATGCACATTACCTGAAATTTTAACTTTAAAAATTAATCAAATTTAAGTTGACCAATGGTAAAAAATGCAGCAAAATTCAGATCTTGTGTTAGTTTGCAAAAATCAGTGTGTTCAATTATTTCAATAGCTAAAGGTCCTCTACAGTTTTTTCAAAAAATAACTTTAATCTATTTCACTATTTGATTCATTCATCAATTTAGAGAAATCTCAATCTCACTTAAATATTTCGTTATTTTTATCATGCTGACTGAAATAAAACTGATACTAAATTTACAAAATACTTCGATCCATTGCCGAATTATTTATGAGGCGGAGTAGGCAATTGCGTATGGGCCCCATGCTTTTTAGAGGCCCACAAAAGCGTGTTCTGTTTTCTGTTAGTGCTCCAAAAACAGGCTACAGGGCCCCGAGAACTCGACTGCCTAGGGGCCTCCATATCGTTTAATCCGACACTGCTTCTATTTTTTTCCCCATATTCTCAAAATATAAACACAAAAATCCAGATAACAATAAACCACGAACCTTCAAACACCAAATTCCTTCGAAAGAGTTAAACACTGGTAGTTGTTTATAGTCATTAATATCTGGGATCAAATTTTTAAAAACGAGGAACAAAAACGTATATTAAAAAACTTTTTCACAAAAAAAAAAAAAAAAACGGATTTTGACTGCAATTACATATAATGTATGAGTGCAACACTAATTGTTATACGATTCAAATCGTGGGTAATCATTGGGTTTGCAATATCAGTATAAAATTTTTGGTTGTACGTTTAATTTATAAGGGGAAGTCCATCAGCTTGGGGCCCTGGTACTCGGCTGGCGGCTGCCAGGTCCGCCAGCCGCTTAATCCGCCTCTGCAGAAATCACTTTATTTTTAAAAATTCCAATAAAAAATATTTCACATCTTAGTTTAATATGTATTTTGTAAGTTTTCTACGAATTTGTAATGTATTTTGTATGTGAACTTGTATAGGTTCTCATCTTTTCTTTTTAACATGCTTTTATTAGCTTCCCCTTTTTTTGTACAGAATCTTTGGAACTCGAATTTTACCCACTTTAAAAGGTCAGATTAATTCGAAATTTTGCGCACTTGTCAAGGACCAATCACAACACAATAACTTAATAATTTTGTTCCATTGTCCTAATCAGGATCGTCAGAATTGTGGATTCCCCATTTCCAGATCTGTTGACTAAAAGATTGTTACAACCCTAAAGCGAAAAACGCTCTTGGTTAATACAAATACAACTATTGTAATACAAATAATTGTTCGTACAAATAATGTACTTTTATGTTTAATACTAATACAAGTTTCAGAGAGAATATTAAGCTCTTTTTTGTGAAAACTATCATTGACTTTACTCCTTCTTCCATATTAAGTATTTCAAACTTAGCTTTTCCAGATTTCCTTCAGCTGGCTGATCCTACATTTTGCAAATCAGGTGGTATCGATGCACTGATAAGATGCCAATGGGTATTCTAGATTCTAAAATATGATGCATTTAATACTCATCAATGTATAAATGATAGTTTTAAAAAACTTTAAAAAAAAAAAAACACTTATTGTAGATCGAACGAAAAATAATTTATAGTTTGAAAAAACTAAAAAAACATGCTTACATAGTTAAGCGAACTAAAAAGTTAAAAGTAATTCTTAATATAAAAATAAAATGATTTACAAGAAAAGTAATATAATTGGGGTAAAAGCATGGGGTGCTTTGTACTACATTTTTACTCTAACTCTGCATTTCAAAATAAAACTAGTAAGGAATTATAACATTTGATATTGAGCACCCCACGGTCTTACTACAGTGACATTAATTTCCTCATTGATCATTTTATTCTTATATTAAGAATTTACTTTTTAGTTTAATTAACTATAAAAAAGTGTTTTTTAGTGTTTTCAATTTATAATTTTTACTAATAGATAATTAATCCATTTTATCTCTTTGTCCTATTTAGAAGACACTTTTAAATAATTCAAAATTTTACTGGCTGTAATTACACAAATGTTAGTGTCATAGGTCTTAATGAGAATTAAAGCTACTATTTGATGCTTTTTATAAATATTTAGCAATTCTGTGTCATTGGGAAAACAAATTTTCTTTGTTTCCTCAATATTTTTTAATATGTAGAAAGAAAACATTTAACATGAAATATTCTACAATTAAAAAAATTAAATTTAAAGAAAAGTTCCCTGTATTTCATAATCTATATAAAGAGTTTTCTTTAGATTGTCATATTAAGAGTATAAAATAGACTTTTTTTTCTTAATGAAACAAGGAATTTAATTATAAATATTGAGCTTTTATTTCTGATTTTTGGAGAATTTAAGGAATAAAAGTTCAATGTTTTAAATCGCTTTCAATCCCCCTTATATTTAAAGCAGTATTAAATTCCATATGTATTTGCAATATTGTATTCTTTTATTGTATATTTTTAGAAGATTTGCTGTGGTGGAAAATGTACACTTAAAATGTAAAATTTAAAAATATGCAAAAAAAATTACAAGATTTTTTTACCGTAAAATTTGTAATTTTGCATCTATAACGTTTTTGAGTGGTTTATTTTAAAGCTATGCATTTTATAAATGTGTGTAACTTTTTTTTAAAAAAAGGTTTTTTTTTTTGCTTTTTATTTAGTTTTTAGTTAGGAAAATTCCTGATGACCAACAGTCAATTGAATTAAGAGTGGCCGTTCTAGGAAGTTCGGATGTTGGGAAAAGTACTTTGTTAGGAGTACTTACTCAAGGTGAAAAAGATAATGGACATGGAAGTGCTCGATTAAATCTGTTTCGCCATTTACATGAAATACAAAGTGGCAGAACAAGCAGCATAAGCCATGAAATTCTTGGTTTTGATTCACAAGGCATTGCCATGACATATAGTACTTGTAGGACTGCTGAAGAAATATGTGATAATTCAAAAAAATTAATTACATTCATAGATTTAGCTGGCCATAGAAAATACTTGAAAACCACTGTGTTCGGACTTACAGGTATTTTATTTGCACTTCTTGACCATTTAAGAAAATTTAAACTTAAATTAATAACAATACCTTGTTAATACTTAATTGGCAAATTTATTTTTAATTTTATGTAAGAAGTTGAAAGTTTGTCTTTTTTTGTGTGTGTGTGTTATCACCCTAGCTTGCTTTCACTGGTAATGAGTAACATCATTTCTGGATTTGTCCTCGTCACTTGGCTATATCTCAAAATGTAGCCTTCATGTTGCTTTAAAATGATATGTTAGTAAACCTTTTTTCAATTCACCTTTAAGGAGTTTAATTTTCCAAAATATAATATAGCATTAAAATTTATTCCAATATTCTTTGAAAGGTAAACTTGCTCAAAAAAAAGTTAAGCTGTTTTCTTACCTATCATTTTGATAAGTTTTGCTTCAATTTATATCATCTAGTTATGAATCCTATTAATGATTGAAAATGGAGACACATTCAGAATTTTAAAACAATAGTTAGTTTACCATATTTGCATAGAGATAATCGTATTTCTTAATTTAGCTTTCTTAGCATATTTTAGGACAGTGAATTGTGTGTGTATTTGTTTTTACAGTTCTTTCTATTTCCATAAAATCTTTGCTTAGTAGATTTTTTCTCAAATTTCTTACCGAGAGGGCCAATATGGTAATCAAAACATAATTGTTGAGTTTTCATGTGTAATTAAAGCAGGAAAAATTCATGTGATTGTTTTGACAGATGGATTACATTTTTAATTTTTCAAATCAAATTAAATAAGCTAAACTAAACTCAGTGGCACTGTGGTGCACAAGCAGTTGTTCTGTTCAGGTGGTCAGTCTGATGCACACCTTTAAATAACTGCTTTATTTTTTTTTATCAAGTTTTTTCTTTCATTCTTGTCATGTTTGAGAATTGCTATTTCTTCTAAGTTTTTTGAATTTATTTAAATATTAAGTACAAGAACTTTTATTATAGTTTAAATTGTATTCTTTCAATATTCTGTACTGCATTTATTATGTCATTTGTATCCATAGAATTATTTTTTATGGATTTACTGCAGAAGCTCTGTAACAACAATAATGTGTGGAAAAGAAATATTTTATTAGTAAATCTCTTAAAGTTTCTCCAAATAATTTCATCACTTCATCTCAAACTTTTTAGCATTGTAATTTACACATCACATAAGTTACCTACTGAGAGAGCAGAATTAAATTTATGCGTATAGTATTAGTGATCAGTATTTTACTAATATAGTAAGTGATGTAATGAACGAGTCATCTTAACTGTCAATAACATTTTAATTTTCATAAGAATTGCTGTAATGGGTTGGCTGCCCATAACTATTGTTGTAAAAATTTTGATTTAGTTACATGTTTTTAAAGCAAGATTTTTACTGTAACATGTTTAATGATTATTAATAATTGTTTAAAGCCCATTACATTCATTCGTTCTTCCAAAGGCCTCCTTTAATTATTATAATTGTTATAATACATCATTAAAGCTGACTTTGTTTTGTTTTTTGGGGGGAAATCAATTGGCAGAGTTATGGTAAAATCGCAACTTTGGAGCTCTATACTTAAATTACACAGCAAAGTTTGTTATGGAAAATTCTTTCATGCAATGCTTAGTATTTCTACTATATATATTTATTTAGGTACTCCTTGTATTTAAATTTAGATTAGTTTTATATAATGCTATAATGATGCTGAAAAAGTTTCATAATTTTTAAGGCCATTCACCACATTTTGCAGTACTTGTTATAAGTGCTGTAAGTGGGCTTTCTGGGATTGCAAAGGAACACCTTGGACTTGCTACAGTTGTTGATATTCCCATTGTTGTGGTTATCAATAAAATTGACATAGCTAGTTCTTCCTGTTTAAAAAAAACTTTACTTCAATTGCAAGAATTGTTGCAGACACCTGGATATAAAAAAGTAAGTTTACTTATTTATATTTATACACTTCCTATCCAAAAAAAAAGTCCCTGTGGGAAATAAATATGCAGATATGTAAGGCCCTTGATTGAGTTGATATTATGACAATTTACATTTTGCTTCTATTAATTTATTTTATAACTATTGCTGAAGCTACATTTGAGGATTTCTGTAACAGGTTTGTATGAAATTGTTCCATGTGGTCAAAGATTAGATGTCTCCACTTTTGGAAAGAGTCAAGATTATTTTCTTGCATCATTCCAAGAAAGCAATTAAAAAGATCACTGAAATTAATGCAGTTGAGTTGAGAGAAGTCTAGCACATTATTAAAATCTACATAAAAGGATAGTGATGAACCATCAACATTTTGGAATTAATGTCTTGGAAAATATATAACACTTAATTCTTGCTACTAAACAACTCTAAAGACATTGGT
Organism: Trichonephila clavata; assembly: GCA_019973975.1. NCBI lineage: Eukaryota > Metazoa > Arthropoda > Arachnida > Araneae > Nephilidae > Trichonephila > Trichonephila clavata. The sequence goes on from BMAO01013946.1 coordinate 46,155, forward strand.
GAAGAAAAAAAATCAATGGTGAACTTGCAGCAATGTTTAATAATGAATATAAGAACATTTCAATATGCTCAGTGCAATGAAAACTTAAAGGAAGGGGATCTACTAGTTGCAGAGTCCTAGAAACCACTTGTTTCAGCATCTAACAAAAATTGTCTCCAAAATAGCATAAAAAGGAGATTGTTGAACAGTTGTAAAGTATCATATGGTCTGAGTTTAAGATTCAGCCTATTCTAGAATGGTGAGTGCATCAGGATTAGAATCGAACCTTACAAATCAATGCTTTATTCAGAGTGCCCTATGGGAAAGGCAAGGGGAGGGCATGATCTGGGGTTGCTTCAGTTGATTTGGTCTGGTATCAGCAACATTAAAAGGAATTGCAAGATTACTTAAACAAGCTTAATATCCAAGTCTTCCCCAATGGGACTGGCACATTTCAGGACGACAATGCTGAGACCCATCGAGCACAAATTATTCAAAATTGGTTCAGGGAATATGAGGATTCACTCTCCTACTTGACCCATGATGAAGTCTGTAACTTTTCCATGGTTGAAAATCTTTTAAGTATACTAGAGCAGTGGTTACAGAATGGTTCATCTCTTCCATTTTGGTTGGTGAAAAACTGCTGCAAATTTAACTATAAGTGTTGAAGCTATACAGAATCTTATTGAAACAATGTCATGCTAGATATGTTCTTTAATCCAAGCCAAGGATGTTTCAATCAATTACTAAAGTGACTTTTTTTATCATGTTATTTATGTTAGCAGTGAAATATATTGTATTTATAACCATACATTTTGTATGTACTGTAATATATATAGTTGATATGACAGTAAATATGTTTAGTTAAGTGGTCTTGAAGCATTTCATAAACAAATATATGTAATGTAAATATTTTAAAATTTGCCTGTTAATTGCTTACTGAAACTTTTGATATCTTAATAGGTTTCAATCTAAAACAAGATTTACTTTCACCATTGTATGACTGTACTGTATTACTAAGTCTTGTTTTTCTTCCTCGGTGAAATTTGTGATTGTTTTAAGCAAGTGGTCACGGTTACAAACTCATAAATCATCATTATTTTCGCAGAGTTATGAGTTCAAAATTCAAGTTTAGATTATTTTTGGTTCCACTGAAGACCTGTATAAAGGAGCTTGTGCATGTTAAATCTGTAGAGGTTCAAAGTCCTCATGTTAGTATGATGTAGGAGTTTGGAGAGTGGGGTTCCACAGCTCGGGTGTTGTCCACATTAACTGACCATGGTTCAAACTTAAGAAGTTCTTCGCTTATATTATAGCCATCATGTTACTTCCAAGTGTGGTGACAATAAGCAATCAATCAGTCAACCAGCACAAACTTTGTTTAAAATGATTTTATACAAGATTTTAGCAACAATTTAGTTTATGTGAGTGAGATGTGATGATGTTAGTAGATGTGAGTGACTTTTGCACTGTATTAATGCTTAAAAACATTTTATGTATTTTTCTTTGAATAAATATGTAAAATAGAAAAAAATATGAGAAAAATATTTTTGTTAAAATTAATTTTAATCATATCTATTTAGCTTTGTCATTTATATCTACATTTTTATGTTAATTTCCCTAGTAAAAATAATTAAGGACGTTTTCAAAGAAAGAACTAATATATGTCAATGTTTCAGTTTATAAAATTATTTTTTATAAATCTTTATTATTTTCATAAAGGAGTTATTTTGTGACTTTTAATTGAAAATCAAGTGTTATTCTTTAGTCGCTGTTAATTGTCTCATTGTGTAAAGCAGATATCATTCATAAGGAATTCAAATATTTTTATTTTTCCAACTCTTTGCAGATGCTCAAATGTTCCATTTGCAAAATGAGAATTTTTAGTATTATAATACATGCATAATACATATATTACTCATGTGCAACTCAAATAAATTGTTTTAAGAATTGTATAAAATTTTATTGAAAAGAATTCTTACAATTTTGGGTAAAATTAATATTTGTCACACTTAATGGTATTGATGCATCCTTGGATTTAGAAATGTGAATGAAGGACGAATTTAATTTTTTCAAGCTATCGCTTACTTGGGGGTTGTACATTTATTTTTTAATTTAATTATCAGTTTTCTTTTAACTGTGGAAACTTGAATATTTGTTATTTAAAATCCACATCCATTGAGTATGTATAATGACATTTATATACAGACCACATTCTACTAATGTAACTATTTTGAAAAATCTTTTGAAATTGAAAGCATTTTTAATTGGATTGCTCATAACAATTTTTCTCCCATTAGATTTCCTTTCAAGTGTCCACTGAAGATGATGCTTTTACTGCTGCAAGTTTGTTTGCATCTGATAAGATTATTCCAATCTTTACAGTTTCATGTGTGACAGCAAAAGGTCTTGATTTATTATATACTTTTTTAAATGTATTACCTCCCACTATTAATCAGAAAGACAGAGAACTTCTGATCCAGAAACCTGCTGAATTTCAGGTATCTTCATATTATATGTATAATATCACCTACAAATCTTGAATTTATTGAAATCTTTGTGTGCTCTTTACTTTACATTTCATTTTTCTTGCATGGAATTAAGCATTCAAACAAGCTATTGTTTACATGACATATTTTCTTTAAATGCCACTCTTATTTCCAATTTTTTTAAAATTGAAAATACTTGTAAATACTGTTTTGTATAACATAGTTTTAAGTGTTTAAAATTTAATTTATATTTTGGTTTGAGGTCCCTCAATTTTTATTCAACAAAAAAGTTTTTGTATGTTTTACTGTTAGAAAAATATATACTATATATTTTATAAGCTAAATGATGTTGAAAAATGCTTAATTTTGCACATGTGCAACATATATATATATATATATAATTTTTAAGGGAATCTGTGTTTTAGATGTTTTAATGTTGGTTTTCTTTTTTGTTTGTATTGTTTTATCATTGTAGTTTTATATGGAAATTTATAGGCAACCAATTACCTTTTTCAGATTGATGAGACATTTCATGTCCCAGAAGTTGGTTTAGTGGTTTCAGGATTGTTAACAAGTGGAATAATTCATGAAGGGGATGCACTTCTTGTTGGTCCATCAGATACGGGACTATTTGATACCACTAAAGTATTATCATTGCATAGGCACAAAGTTCCAAGCAGAGTTGTCAGAGCTTGTGAAAGTGCCACTTTAGCTCTCTCTTGTCAAAACATCCCACTTCGTAAAGGTATGGTTCTTATCAGTCAACAGATTAGACCTCCAGTTTGTTATTTTTTCCAAGCCAAGATCCAAGTCCTTTTCCATGCTACCAATATTTGTTCTGGATTTCAAGCTTCTGTGCATATAGGAAATATTCGGCAAACAGCTACAATTTTAGGTATTATGGGTAGGCCTAGTTTATCTGTAAATGACACTGGATCTGTAATTTTCAAATTTATTCAACGTCCTGAATGTGTTCATCCAGGTTCTAAACTTCTTTTGCGTGTTGGACAAACTAAAGCTATTGGTCGAGTTACTCAAGTTTTCCTCTTAGATGATAATTTGCCTTTAAAGGTATCGCCGATTCATCATTAATAAAACTGTGATTTTAATGTTTTTATATTTCATGGTTCATTTGATCTATGAAACCTATAAAAATTCATTTTTGAAGGAATCTTTAAATGCTTTTTTTTCCTTCATTTTATCCTTAAAAATACATTAACATTGCTCATAATCATGTGGTTAAGTAATTGTTTTATTTTAATAACAAATGTTTATAGAATAAGAAAGTACAAAAAATATTAAATATAAAGTATGCACTTGCACATATATTCACAAAATTGAATATAACTGAGTGTATACATGGTTTTTATTAACCCTCCATCCATGGGCAACATAAATATCACTAACTTTTCTGTAGAATTTTGAGGTCATGCTGTGATTCCATTGATTATAATTATACTTTTGTTTTAGCATTGGAAGATGCTATTTCCCTTTAAGATCTTATTTTCTTTCATTCTGAAATATTTGGGGAAAAATTTGTTCTCATTCTCATGCCTTAAATAGTTTTCTTTTTTTTTTAAAAAATTTTAATACAATTCTTATGACTTATTGTAAGTAACCAGTTGGAATTGTAATTTATACAAAAATAAATAAAAATAAGTTACCCAGGTTTAGAGGGTTAACCTTCCTTAATGTATATCTTTAAAATAGTTTTAATTATTTTTTGATGTTTCATTGTTTTTAGTGCAGTGCTTAAGAATGTCTTGCTTTTCTAGAAATATGTGAACTTTACTGTTAAAATAAGTACTTAACATTTTAACACTTAACCCTTCCCCCCTCTTCCATAATCCTAATTTTTTTTAAAGTAAATTTATTTCTATCTGTGTTCACATGTGTGAAGTTTTGTGCTTTTAATGCTAATTGATTAAATTATTTTTAGATCTGAGCCTTTGTGCTGCACACATAACAATGCTTGTTTTGTACACTTTAAATCTGTATTTGAAACAATAAGCAATACTTAAGTAGGGAAATGCAGTGTCCATTGTATTGTAATTCATCTTTCAAACTAGTGGCCTTTAAACCATGAGGATATATATGTTTGTGTCATCAGAAATGAGTACAATATAAAACAAATGATCCTAGCTTATGGAAGAAGTTGTCTGTTATAAGTGCAATTATCACCTCAAAAATAAGATGATTTTCAAGGTTTTTTTTCAATAAAAGAACTGTATTTAGCTATTTGTATTGCATAAAGACAGTTCTGAACCGCCAGGCTTTAATCTTCTGGACATAACCACATAGAAAAAACTAAGCGATTGTTGTGTCTCGGAAAAAGGTTTGAAAAATATCTTGTTCTACAAAATTCGTTTTAAATAAGACTGTTATATTCTGCTTATTAGTTGTAAAAAATTCTTATATTGATAAAAAAATAAGAATATAAAATTTCTTATATTGGTTCTGCATATTGACAAAAGGTTGCTAAAAATTAATTTCACATAAAGGCACTTCATTTTCCAAAACAAATTTTGATTAACTCGAATTTCGGGTTTTTTTTATTACTTTTTTTTTTAACCTTGAGAGGCAATCAAGTGCATCTTTTAATGAAACATCTAGCAATTTGAAATTTTGTTTAGTGACCCTTGTCACATTCGAATTTCTTACCACAAAATCACTTGGGGCTTTTAGGGAAATTGTCATCTAAAAATTTCATTAGGTGTTAATCTCTTTCCTAACGGTTTGCAGAGAAAAAATTTTTAGAACTACTTCTCTAAACTACTATTGTTTCCGAATAGAAGTCGATCCGTATATAAGCCTTATTATCCTGTACCTTTTTCCTTCAAAAATTTATCCAAAATTCAAAAACCTGTATATATGCTGAATTTGGAGAAAACAAATTTCAATTTACTTTAATTTTTAAACATCTGGCCATGAGGGTGAAAATGCTTTCAAATGGTGGAATGTTTTGCAATCGAATAACTTTAAAGTAAAACGCCAGACACCAACAATGATAGTTTTATTTTTGGTAGCCCTCTCTGAAGCTAACACATTTTTTCCATTCATTTGTTATCTTGTACACTGTCTGTGCTAGTCATACTTTTTGCGTGCGTTTTCTTCCGGGGGGGGGGGGAAGCAGGAAGAAAAATTTGTATACTATGTTTCATGACCTGGAGGGAAAGCTTGCTTCATGATAACATACATTCAGACATCAATGAGTGAATATGAATTTTCTGAACTGTTCACTCGTATTTAGACACTGATTTTAAAGAATTTATTTTATTTATATTTATTTGTTTATTTATTATTTTTTGGAATAAAGGTTTTATTCAAAACACTCAAATAGTTAAAAAAACCAAAATTGCTTGTGCATGGCTTTCGAGAAATGCTAAAAAAATCGTTTTTCTTAAACTACTTTTTTTCATAAATTAGCAGATCCATATATGAGTGGACCCACCTACTCTTACCTTTAAAAAAAATTTCGACTTATATGTGCTATTTATTGTACAATAAATTTTAATATCTAATAATAACGCTATGTCTCTTGTTCTCAAATAATGGCATAATTTATGGATGAAATTCTGATAGTGATATATGAAAACTATATAACATCTTAATACTTACCAAGCTTTTAGAAAAATATAATTTCAAGTGATAAGATGAAACTATGGTGAGTCATTAATTGTAGTATCTTTTATCACCGATGTAAAATATTACTTGGCTACAATGTTTTAACGCAGTGATCCCCAACCCCATCTTGGTACCAAGCGGCCCAAGGAACAATAAATTATTTTCATTTTATTTACTATGATATATTCTCTTGAGTTTGTGCAGCTTTCCATGGAAATCAGTTTATATTCATTTTTTGGTATAACTGTATTTTTTCTGAAGGCTTATTTAAATACAATTAAATTAAAATTATTAAATCAAAACAATCTAAATTATAAACAATTGACATCCTGCCCTCAGCAGGCCATGGTAAAGTTATCAAAATGCGACAATAAAGAGGTTGGGGAGCACTGTTCTAACGTATTTAGAATTGTTCATAGCAATTGCCATATTTATAGGTCTTTATTTCTTTGTGTTGCATGATCTCCCATGAATTAAAAATTAGACAAGTTGTCATTTTTTTCTGAATATTTATGTTCAATGAATATACTAATTTTTTATTGTAAAATTTAATTAAAATTTTTAAGTACTATATAGTTTTACAAGTGTACTTGCAAAATGAGTTTCAGGAGCTCTGGTTCCGTAGTATTTTTATTCAAACAGATATTTTATGCATTGCAGAATAAATATTTTTTGCTTTTGTCCAATGTGATGAGTGATTAAAATTGGCTATCTGTTCCATTTTCATATTTTTAACAGAGTTGCTGTGTATATTAATACTTTTACAGCATGCTATGGTTACTAAATTAAAAAGAAAAAAACTTATAAAATAAAACTTCTGTCTGTAGTTGAATACAGTCCTGGCATTTTCTGAATATTTGTTTTATACTCATCTATATCTTAATTTTTTTTTTACATACTTTTAATTTCGTTTAGAAAACCTAAATGAGCGAACTAACGTGTGCTTCATTTAGCCTGTGTCATAAATTTAGATTTATGTAATTATGTTTAAATAAAATAAAAAAATCGATGCAGTTTGTTATTGATGTGGACATCGGGAAAGAAAAGCAATGTTGAATATTTTCTGTTTGAATAATTATATTTTGAAAATCATTTTCTAACATTGCAGCATTCCATATACATTCAAATGAAATGAAAATTATGGCATCCCATTTAATAGGATTGTAAAGGAATGAAAAGGCATTTTTTTCCAATTGTAATAAGTTATGTAATAAAATATTTCTGTTTAAATCCGGGGAAAGACCCTCAGAAAGAAGGATGTTCTTCACATTATATTTTGCTTAGCTCTGTATTGCCATTAAATGAAACTGGTAAGATTGATCTTCTGAAAGCATAGAGGTTTAAAAAGATAAATTAAGATAAAGATCTAGATTTTTAGTTAATTATTGTAAATTATCCTCACTGAACTTTTGAAAATATTAATTTTCCCATTGTTAATAATTTTGCAATATTTGTATCTCATGTTAACTATAATTATGTTGTTTGTTTTTGTATTATTTATTGTTATTATTGACTGTGCCCAAGAATTAAAATGCAATTTTAACTCAAGTGTTTTAAAAATGTCAGTTTACGATTATGTGAATGAGGTTTAGAACTTATTTTTTGTTGATATGGAATTGATGCTGTGTTCCACAATTTTGAAAATGGTACAGTTGGCTGATTTCTGCATATTCTTTTAATTCAAAAGTTAGATTTTTTCCCCCATTTAGCTTCCAAGTATAAGTGAAAAGTAGAGAAGCAAAAATCATAAAAACTGTTTATAAATATATCCATATTGGAATTAAAAAAAACTTAAAAAGCATTCATAATTTCTCTTAGCCTAAATAATGAATTGTATCTAACTTAATATTGACAATTTGAGTCAAATTATCTGAAGCTCAAAATTTGATTAAAAACTTTAAGATATGCACAATTAAGAGATGAAATGTAAATAAGAGAATAAATTATGAAGTTATTTGACTTGTCTTTAAGACTTTTCATGTTCCTAATATCTTTTAATTTAGTTGTGTTTTATATGTTTGATTTCAATTTGCAATTTTTATGATTGAAAACTTAAAAATTATTTTTAAAATGGATGGACAATATTTTATTCAATCTTGAAAGCAAGGTTTTATTTTTAACTTTGAATCCTTACAACCAATGCTTGTTTTAATGTTCTAATCATTTGTTTTTAAACCAATTATTTTAACTTTATTGTAAGTTTTATTTTAACTACTTGGATTGTTTTAAAAATATGAAATTTTTGTATTTAAAATTTATATATAAAATCTATTTTTATCCACCTTTTTATCACTATGCAATCATGAAAAGTAAAATTTCATTTTTATTTTTTCTGTAATGTTTAGCTAGTGCATCTTGTTCATATCTGTATTGTTAAACAATCTGTATATATTGTTAACGAATAAAAGTATTTTATGATATTGATGTGACTATTTTTACTTGACTTAAAAAGTGACTAAAAATTAGCTAGCTAGTTGTTCAGCTGAATTAATAATCAAATTCTAAAATTTTCAATATATTGAAAAATCATTCAAATGATTGATAGAGAAAACTTCATTGCTCTCTTATTTGTAAAGACATTGAGGTTTAAGGAGCTTCATGAATGCACCTATATTAAGTTTCTACAATTCTAGTCATGTTAAAAAAAATGGAGATAATTGTCCACAACCTGCTACCATCATTGAGAGTCCATTATGTGGCATATTTGAGCTGCTAATATAAAATAATCATTTGACTTTATAAGCCATAGATACTATTAAGAGAAAAATAAGCATTGAATTTGTTTTGGATTGGTATATACTTATATTTTAACCTTATTTTTCTTGCTAATCAATGGGGGAAAAACATTATTAGTTTACCTTTAAATTCATCTATTTTATTGTACACTTAATTTTATAACACTACCAAAAAGTTAAAATGCTCTTAATTTTTTTAAAAAAAACGTTCTTTTATGCAACAAATTGTTTCTTGTTCTCAATTTTTATTTTTCTTCATTATGGTCCCCATTGTCATTAATTCTCAAATTTCACTTCTAGTCTCTATGGGGGCGGAGGGCTATAGACTGAAACTTTATCAATATTATGGGTTATAAGGGTAGTTTTTTCAATTTCATAATTTGTGATAGTGTTTCCATTTGCTGTTTTAAAATTTGCCACCATTAAACAACCAGCCACGTAGATGGGTAAAAAAAAAGCATAGTGACAAATTAAGTGCAAATTTCATGTGCCTATGAACGTAATTTTTAAAAATAATCAAATACATAACTATATAAACATTTTGTTTTCAGTTCACAAATAATAAAAGGAAAGTTTAACTTATCTGCTGCTATTTAGCCTTTGTAAAGTACATAAATAACAAATGTCTCAAATTTTCATCGTTTTAATCCTGTCAGTAATCCAAAAACTTCATAACTAATCTTTTTTAATTAGGTACAAAATGGGTAAAAAGAGTCCAAAATAAGTTCGGAACTCCTGCCTAAAGTGCATTTTGATGAGTCCAGAAACAATGGTCTGTGTTGCTTTCCAACAACCCAACAGAAAGGCCAGCACAGAACTTCATTACCTAAATGCAAAAAAAAAGCTTAAGTTTTATGGTTTGGAGCAAAATTTTCATTAGAATTCGATCAAAACGTATACGATTGAGGCATCGATTCAGTAGTAGTACTATGCGCAACTTTCTCGCGAACCTATTACTTTCCTCTCAGACCCATATGCACTTGCATAAAATTATCAGGAAATACTTTATCTCAGTAAAACTTGGTGACCGCAGTAGCCTAGTGGTCAAAGTGATGGTCTCGTAGCTGGCGTGTCATTACTTCGAGCGTAGTACCACTTAAGACGCGTCGTGTGTCTGTCGAGGTTTAAACGTCCTCCCGTTGGTGTGGTGGGGAAGTTAGAAGAGGTGAGCTGGCACCCCGCCAACTCAGGAGTCGTCCTCATCACGTAACCGAGGTTCAAAATTACGTGGTTCGTCGCTAATATCTCTCGTGCAGCTTTATAGTGGGACGTTCATATAACTCACATTCTCAGTAAAACTTAGATGGTTGTATCAAAATAGTCCTAAACGCGTTAAAAATCCATGCATTAAAATTCTTAGGGAATGCAGATCAACAAGGATTGTTAAAATAAAATCTTTTGAAAGCAATCTATATATACTTCAATGGAGTGACTACACTTGCAAAAATTAAGGACTGGTTTTTTTATATATATATATATAACATCGCATCCTGAAGTGCCACAAACTGACATAAATAATACCGTAAGATACCCAAAACGAAGAACATGGGGGAAATAAACCAAATTTTCCAAATAAATAAAAGTTCAAAACATTAAAAAGAATTACATTGAAAAATTAGCTTTGAGCAAGTTTGGACAGAAATGTCGCCGTGAAAAGTGGCTGAAGAGAAAACCAAGCCTTCAAGTAGAGGAAATGATCAGTTCGGACTACTGCGCAGGATTTACATTATCTGTTCATTTTGAGTGCATGGTTGTCAATGAGCTATTGAATCGTTGCCAATTCCTCATGCAGTGCAAATCAACTCCGGAATCATTGCTGGCACTTGTATCGTGTTAAGGGTCCCGTAGACAGAAATTCCAACTCTAAAACGATGAAAGCGCCCTCTTCTGGGAGGGCTCCCTTGGTTTATAATCTTGCTTGATAGTAGATTGATTGAACCAAATAAATTTAGTTATTTTTATAACAATGTTCATTCGGATTCCCAAACCCCACCTGCGGCCTTAGGCCGCGACAGGCATTTCATCCTTCTTTAGCCTTTGTGTGTTTTCAGTAGGAGAAGAGAAAAAAACTTAGTCATAAAATTTACATTACTACTTCTGGCAAATAATTAGATCTATTTTACAAAATATTATAAGTTATCGCAAAGATAAAACTATTATTAAAAATAAAGATCTCATTAATTATTTAAAAGACAAGGCTATTTACTCTACACAGTGGTGGACACAAGGGGGAGGGGGGTCCCGGATCCAAACTCCTCCCCCCCCCCAAGAAGCCCTTGATTTTTTTTGATTGATTATAATCCTATGTATACAGTACGTAAAATTCATAAAGTATTTGTTATTAACAATTCATTTTAATAAGTAATGCTAATTATTTATTCAATAATTAATTTTTACTGTCTCTTTCCCGAAAATCGACAAAATCAAAAGAATATGTTGGGGCATAATTTCGAAAATGGTGGACTTCCGATCCTGAACCCCTCCCCCTTCTTGAAAAATTCCTGTGTGCGCTACTGACTCTATACATAGTTATACACCGCTGTTTGTAAAAAATGCAACACCATGAAGAAATCATCAGAATTAAAAGAATTTTGCAGCAAATATCAATTATAGGATGTTATTTAAAATAGTAAAATTTCAGAGCCACAGCGCCCTCTAAACTGACGCTAAAAGCGTATAAATAGAGGGCTGTAACGGGACGTTGAAAATAGTTAATGATTATTTGTTAGTGGCGAACGTTTAGTGAGTCCTAAGTTTGCCTCCACGACGAAATAAGGAGAAATTCCAACAACTTACGGAGTTCGAACGGGGGAAGATAATCGGCCTTCGAGAAAGAGAATTTTCCTATCGCACAATAGGAGTCGTGTGCAGTGGAACAGTGACGTGAGTTTGGAAGCAGTGGACCGACGAGCACCAAACAACTCGAAAATCTGGCAGTGGACGACGGAAGGTGACGATTGACACCGGCTCCGTATTGCGGTGAATTACAGTGAGCTTCCTCTAGGCAGTTGCTTGCACTTTAGTCTACTGCTACAGGTGTACTAATGTCGGCTTCGTCGACGTCTGCTGCACCGTGAATTGCGTGCAAGAGTGCCTTTATACAGGATCCCCCTCATGGCAAACCATTGACGGCTACGTCTGTAATGGGCTCATGAGCACACAGCCTCGCAAGCTGATTGGCACCAAGTTTTTTTTTCTCCAAATGAATCACGCATCAATTTGTGGGACCAGGAGAGCTATACACTCGTATTAGACGCTATGCCGGTGAACGCTGCCTTCCAGAGTGCGTTATTGAACTACATGGTGGCCTAACACCCGGAGTTATGGTTCGGGGGTGCGATTTCGTATCATGGTCGATCCAATTTGCTACGAATTAAGGGTAATCTCAATAGCATCAGGTGCGTCCGTGAAGCTCTACAGCCCGAAGTCGTTCCCTTCCTTCAAAGCATCCCTGGAGCCGTCTTTCAGCAAGATAATGCATGCCCACATGTTGCAAAGGCTGTTATAGATTTCTGTTCAGCCCAACACATGCAATTTCTTCCTTGGCCTGCTTATTCGCCGGATATGTCGCCTATTGAGCACGTGTGGGATTTGGTTGGTCGGCGTCTTGCAGCTTCAAAAGACGAACTTTTGCGGATCATACAAGCAATATGGAATTGTCTCCCACAAGCAGACATTAAAAATCTGTTTGACTCCATACCACGTTGTATAGCAGCGCGTGGTGGCGACACCAAATACTGATTTCGGACACTTAATATTGTTTTTTTGCTTTGAAAATTTCGTCATTTATTTGTACTAATACAAGTCATTTGTGTACGATATATGCAAATACGAGAGGCAAAAAATGAGGAGTAGAGTCTAATATTAGGACGTTAAACTCAAGAAAAATATACATGCTATGTAGTAGCCCCTCATTGAATTGGGTCATTAATGACACGGCAAAAGCATCCTTAGAAGCCTGTAATTTATTTTCATATGGTCCAAATTTTAAAAAAATTCTTCAAATTTTATGGGCCATATTATCAAAATAAATCAAGAACTTAACTTTAAATCTAGTGTGAAGGTCGAATAGAGGCTATAAAACCCTTAAGGTACCAACTAAGAAGTATTCATGATGCTTTAATTAGTGTTACTATTAATGCTGAAATTGACAACTCTATGAGAGGGATGAGTTCTCTGGATTATTAAACTCTCTTAAACAATTCAAGTTCCTGTGCTTCATTATTATTTGATATAAAACATTAAATTTAATAAGTGCGTTATGTAATCTATTGCAGATAAAAGACTACTGTCTAAAATTTGCTATGAAATTAAAAAAATATTATTCTTTTAAGGATCTACGATCGAATGGGGCTTTCTATGAAATACTCTGTGATGCAAGAGAAGAGTACCGATGAGATTGATGCCCTTGCTAACTTAGAGGTTACGCAGTCACGTCACAGAATTCGACGATTAAATATTAATTTTGAATAGGAAGCAAGTGAGGATCCGATGGGAAATCCAAAATTAAAATTCTAGATAGTTTTTTTTTAAATTTTTTTTTATTTTTTTTTATTTTTACAATTGATCAAGCAATTAATGTGCCTTGGGATGTATATTTAATTTAATCAATACCCACAGCAATTGTTTTAAATTTTTATACAACACATATAATTTAAAAGATATCTCTAAAATTAAGTAAAAACTAAACATTCATAAAGATAATATTGACCACAATGGAGAGTCAGTGGATATAAAAGCGCTTGACCTAGCAGATGAAATAGTGCCAGTTTCGGCTTTGTTAGGCAAAAAAGAAAGCCCCAATTGAAGTTCTAAAACTTATTTCAACTTTAGAATTTTCACCAAATCTAGCTATTGCATTTAGAACTTCGCTTTCTTTGCCAATAAGTACAACAAGAAGAGTTTTTCAAAATTAAAATTAACAAAAAGGATCCACAACTCTTATGGTTTTGCTGTATTGGCTATCGAACATAAATTAGCTGAACAAACCGATTTTAAAAAATTGATTAAAAAATTTTCAGAATTAAAAGTCGGAAAAAAAACTTGTAAACATCTTTTGTTTGTTTTGATTTCCCTTTATTTTTGTGTTTTAGTTATGCATATATATATATATATACTAGCTGTTACCCGCCCGCTTCGCTGGGTATTTCATGATGTTTTATAAATTTTTACTGCTTACATATATGTATAAATTATTGATATCTAAGTCCTAGCATTAAGAATTCGATTGTATTGAAAAATATACTTATACTTTTAATTGTCGCCAAAAAAAGGGCAGAACTCATCTAATTTGTATTTTCTAAAAATCTCTAAAATTGAAGTATAGAATGATATTTGCTCTTTCGTAACCCAAAAACCAAGTGGATTCCAGCAAAACCAATTTTCGGTGGATCTCTACTCCGTAAATTGAACATGCAAGCCAAATTTCAAGTCTAAATCTAACAGAAAAAAAGAAGTTTTACTGTCAATATCCCCGTAATCCCGTTGAGAGCCGTTTTCCAAAATAACCGCTCTTAGAGGATTTCAATTCAACAAAAGAAAAATGCAAACCAAATTTCATTATTATAGTCCTTGTAGCTCGAAAAAAGTAATTTTTTTTGTCAATACGTCCCAGTAACCCCCTGCACCCCCCTAAGAACCTGATTTGCTTAAAATACATTCTTAGTGGATCTCTATTCAACAAAAGAAACATGCTTAACAAATTTCAAGTATATGGGTCTAACAATTAAAAACATTAATTTTTTTCTGTAACTCCTCTTGACCCCTCGCAAACATCCTTAGGGGTCAATTTTCGTTTCACTCTTTGTTAGAGGAACTCTATTCCATGAAAGGAACATGCCTACCAATTTTCAAGCAGGATGATCAAATAGTTTAAAAATGGAAATATTTATCGATTACGCCTCTTAAACTCCCGAAATTAAACTTGGTAGTTGATATTCGCAAAACCCATTTTGTAGCGGTTCTCTACTTTACGAAAGGAATCTGCTTATCAAATTTCAAGACTGTACGTCTAACAGTTTAAAAATGGGGATAATTGTCTATAACGCCACTTGAGCTCCCGCAACGCCACTTCTGGGTCTGTTTTCACAAAACCCATTTTGTAGGGGAAATGCACTCTATGAAATGAATCTGCTTAGCAAAATTTGAAGACTGTGCGTCCAATTAATTAAAAATGCAAAAAAATTATCAATAACGCCCCTTGAACCCCCGCAACGCCACCTAGGGGTCGATTTTCACAAAACATATTTTGTAGTGTATTTCTATCCTATGAGAGGAATCTGCTTACCAAATTTCAAGACTGTGAGTCTAATGGTTTAAAAATAGAAATAATTATTTATATCTGCCCTTAACCCCCTGCAATACCCCTTGTGGGTCAATTTTCTCCAAACCCTTTTTGTAGCGGATATTTACTCCATGAAAGAAACATTTCCACCAATTTTCAAGCAGCTAGGTCAAGTAGTTTAAAAACGAAAATATTTATCTATTACGCCACTTATACCCCGCAACGCCACTTAGAAGTCTGTTTTCACAAAACCTTCTTATAGCTGACTCTATTAAATAAATCTATTTATCAAATATAAAGACTGTGCTTCTAATAGTTTAAAAATGGAAATAATTATCTGTAACGCCCCTTAAGTCCCGCAACGCCACTTGGTGGCAATTTTCAGGAAACCCATTTTGTAGCGTATCTCTACCCCTATGAGAGAAATCTGCTTACTAAGTTTCAAGACTGTACGTCTAATAACTTAAAAATCGGAATTTATAACGCCCCTTAACCCCCACCCCCGCAACACCCCTTGGGGGTCAATTTCCCCCAAACCTGTTTTGTAGCGGATATTTACTCTATGAAAGAAACATTCCTACCAATTTTCAAGCAGGTAGGTCAAGTAGTTTAAAAACGAAAATATTTATTTATTACGCCACTTAATCCCCTGCAACGCCACTTAGAGGACTGTTTTCACAAAACTTTCTTATAGCTGATCTCTACTCTATGAAAGAAATCTATTTATCAAATATAAAGACTCCGTCTAATAGTTTAAAAATGGAAATAATTATCGATAACCTGTCTAACTATCTATATTAAGTCCCGCAACGCCACTTGGGGGGGGCAATTTCTACGAAACCCATTTTGTAGCGTATCTCTACCCTATGAATAGGAATCTGCTTACTAAGTTTCAAGACTGTACGTCTAGTAACTTAAAAATCGGAATTTATAACGCCCCTTAAACCCTCCGCCCCCGCAACACCCCTTGTGGGTCAATTTTCCCAAAACCCATTTTGTAGCGGATATTTACTCCAGGAAAGAAACTTACCTACCAATTTTCAAGCAGGTAGGTGAAGTAGTTTAAAAACGGATATATTTGTCTATTACGCCCCTTAATCCCCCACAACGCCACTTAGAAGTCTGTTTTCACAAAACCTGTTTTGTAACTGATCATTATTCTACGTAAGGAATCTATTTATATCGAGTTTAAAGACAGTGCGTCAAATAGTTTAAAAATTGAAATAATTATCTATAACGCCCCCTAAGCCCCTGCAACGCCACTTGGGGGTTGATTTTCCCCAAACTCATTTTGTATCGGATCTCTACTCTCTGAAAGGAATCTGCTTACCCAATTTCAAGATTGTACATCAAGTAGTTTAATCATGGAAGCAATTATTTATAACGCCCCTTAACCCCCTTAACGCCCCTTGCGTTTCGAATTTCGGAAAATCCGTTCTTAGCTGACGTCTACTCTATGAAAGGAATATGTCTACCAAATTTCAAGTCTGTAGGTTGAATAGTTCTGGAGATATCGTGATCAGTCAGTCAGTTGGTGAGTCGCTTTTCTCCTTTATATATATAGATATTGTTGTACTGCCTTTTTGTTCGCAAGAATTATTCTTTATAAGTGTGTATCTATGTGTGATCGCACCCAATTTATCTTTTTTAATAAAAAAATTTTATTTTGGGGAGAGGAGTAGCATTCCCACTTTTTTCCGGGTCGGTAAAACTGCTACAGCCGGCCCTGTAAGGAATGTGTCCATTTCTAGTTACGATGCAATGGTGGCATCTCTTTTCCATGCTACCAATAAAGTAGTTGGACACAGAAATGGGAAGTGAAAACCAAACACGGAGTAATCATTGTTCAAGTTCATTTAGCAAACTTGGAGGAAGACTTAAAGCAATAACTTGTCTACCAAGATAATCCCAAATATCCTGTATCAGATTCCGGTCTAGAGATTTAGTTACCCATTCCATTTGCTCTAAACCATGATCGTCAAGATAGTTCTCAACAAGCACAACTCAGAAAGGTCAAGCATTATCTCTCAAAATGAATTTATTACCAACAGAAGCGTTATATAGGCAGTTTTTAAAGTCACAATATAGAGCAAAACGAGACCATTGGTGACGGACCTCGTAATTTTGGACTTCAGTCAAGTTGTGACGGGTTCTATTTACGGATATTCCTCTAATTCTTTTGGGGAAACTATTATTTAACTGTCAATTGAGTTTAAAAACCACTTTTCGTAAAGATGACTTGATTTTATGCTAATCTGTGCTATTTAAACCCTGGCTATGGGTGCATTAGGTTAATCGTGAAAAGTTAATAGTGGAACTTGATTTGTGAATAGGGAGTCGTGAGTACTGAAATTAGTATTCAAACTTAGCGTCCTTCAGAGCAGTAGGAGGAATAAAGGAGTTGATTTGTACAAAGCTGTTGCAGTCCAGGAAAGAGTTATCAAGTGGATCAAGAGATACGTTACTTTAAATAATCTTATAAGTTAGATTACGTATTTAGATTAAGGTTGCTGCGAAAGCTATTGAATCAGCTATAAATTGCTCATAAGATAATAAACCCTAAATAAAAAGTAATTATTTTTAAAACAATGTCTGCTTCTTCCCCAAATCCTCTTACACCTGCAACATCCGGGTTATGACAAAGTGACAAGGACGCCACTTGAGCTGACACCCCTCTTCAAATTACCACATTACCCAAACAGGAGGAATTTGAGCCTCGACAGATTTAACGTGCATCAGCCGCTCTACATGACGGGTCTTCAGTGGCACTAGGGCTCGAATTAATGATACGCCGGTCACAAGTTAGTGACCATATTTACTAAGTTACCTTGGCCCGCATTATATGGACAGACATACCAATCAAAGATCACGTCCCGATGCACCAATCAGAGTTTCTCCATGAACACATACCGCTAAATAGGATCACCTTGAGAGATCCCTGCTCAAACTATTAGTCCACGACCTCTGTAACTGGGTTTTTAGCTATGTTGGATTGCTAGTGTCCGGTGTGTTGTTCTTTCCAAATCAACAGACGCTTTGAATCGCTTTCCACTGTGAACATGCACACGTCTGTAAAAGTACAGAAGCCCATTGCGGCTTATTAAGCGAAACGTGTTCTCTAGCCCAACATGAACTGGTAAATCTGTCCTCAGTTCAGGAGGAAACAAACAACTGATCGTCTTGTTTATAGAACCGCATTGTGAAGGCGTCTTTCCACTGTAGTCAGATGTTGTGACTCTCAGTCGACCTCGAACATGTCTTCTAGACACATAATCTATTGATGTACACTGATTCCACAGTCGTTGAACTACACTGGAAGGCACACTGAGACATCTAGTAACATCAGCTTGTGTCAACCTCATTTCCATTTATCCGACTGCCCGCTACCGTAATAAAATGGGTGAAGGATTTCTCCAAGACATTGCTAGATTCATCTGGATATTTCTCAACGAAATTACCAACTATCGAATAACAACAATCATGCACAAAACATACACACGAAGTTGCGAAAGTTTGATTTTTGCACATTTTCTCCCACACCTATAATACAAGGGGTGATCAAATGAAAAGGTACGAAACGACATAAAAATGAAACAGTTAAATATTTGCATATTCCGCCAAGGGAGAATGTAGCGAGACATCTCGGGATGCCATTGGAGACTCTGACTGGGATCGGATCATGCGCGGGTTCCCGCATGCGCAGGAGAAAGCAAAGGCTCTTATAAAAAGCGGCGTCCAAATGATGCGAGCACAGAATTACTCAAGCACAGAAGAAGCATTAACTCCGAAGTGTACTGTGAGACACTCCGACGCCTACACAGGTCCATCAAGAACAAAAGACTGGGGCTGCTCACGGAGGGTGTGGTTCTGCTCCATGATAACGCGCGTCCACACGTCTCCAGAGTCACACAAATGGAACTGGACAAGTTCCAATGGGAGACGTTGGACCATCCGTCCTACAGTCCGGACATGTCACCCTGCGATTTCCATGTGTTTGGTCCACTGAAGAAACACCTGAAAGGAAAGCGCTTCAACTCGGACGACGTACTCAAGGACACTGTGAAGGACTGGGTCTCGTCACAGCCACAGGAATTCTGGGAACAAGGAATCCTGCGGCTTGTTCATCAGTGGGATCGTTGTACTCAGGCCTATGGTGTATGTTTTGAATAAAGTCTATATTTGTACCCACCGTGTCGTTTCGTACCTTTTCATTTGATCACCCCTTGTATAACTGCCCACACATTTTTTTAAAAAAGAATGGATACCTATCGTTCTTTGAACAAGTTTTCTCAAAAAAAGTTCGTTACTGTCATTCATATAAACCCTGAACTTTTTATTGTTTGTTACTGCCATTTTTCAATGTGTCGAGCTTCTTCGAAAAACAAGTCCAATTCATATTACATGCACGCATTATACGGAAATGACACATCAAAGGGTGAGTTTTGTGTTGTATACAAGAATTAGATGACGCGGTGGGAACACTACAAAAGCAAAACTTCATTGGAAGTTGTGGATAATTATTTAGACGTAATAGGCTATATTCTGGTAATATAAGATGGAAAATTGTGAGTACTACATTGTTAATTTTTATTAGTGGAAAATGTAAAATTTTCAAGTGTGTCAAATGCATTTTAGCAAATAAAAAAGTTAGAAAGACAAGAAAAGAATTTCTCTGTACAATACCAAAAGAAGATTAACCTTTTAAAAATCCTCGGCATATTTTTTACAGACGGCAATTCAAGTAAAAAATTTAATACAGATCATTTAGAAATCAGCTGAGTAATTTTGAATAAAGGAGCAGTATTTCGAACTAAAGGATTTGATAATTTTTGAACAGAGAACCTTAAACACTACTGATGACTTCTAGATTTCTGAGAAGAAATGAACAAGTGGAAAGGATTCACTCATTTTTGTTTTGACGAAAATTTCGATAGAGGATTCTACAAAATAGCTCAAATAAGTTGAAGATTTTCAGCGATTTCTCAACAATGTAATTGTTAGCAGCAGTAAGTAAATGTCATTTGAATTTCTTATTGGTGGGAAAATAAAATATAAGGAACACTTGGTCATAAAAGAATTGCTTGAAAAAGGAGGCTAAAAATTGTTTCATAGAGAGGAATGCATTGGTGAAGAAGCAAGAAGAAAACCGAAGATCCTTAGACAAAGGAGGGGGGGATTCTTCTTTACGAAGTCGACAAACTATAGTTTCAAGTAATAGAACACGATTTGAACTTGGTCTGAAACTGTACAGAAACTTCCTTGGTCCATATCAAATTACAAAAGTAGAAAAGAATCACCGATGTGATGTCCAAAAAGTCGATTCATAAGAAGGCTCATTTAAAACATAGGGGGTTGCCGAATGCAGAAACCCTGGACTAATATTCTTATTTCTTTTCTCTTTTTAGTTCTTTTATTTTTATGTGCCTATTCTCATCAGATGATTCAGATCGGACGCTTGTCTGTTTAGCAAGGCTAAATCAATAGAAATGCTAATCTCTCTGAAAATTATCCCACACTCTTGATATCATCACTAGAAAGAGCTGCTATTTGGCGGGGACTAATTTTTTTTAAAACAAATGTCAGAAAACACAAGACTATTGTGATGCAATAATTAAATTTTTGAACGAACTTTTCGTATATATGTCTAATATTTTCAATTAAACTTTAACTTACTTAAATTAACAAATGAGTGAATTTTTATCTCAAATATATTGTGGAAAGTTGTACGCCCTCTTAACGAAACAATTAAACAAAAAGCTTTATATGCTTACCATCTAGCCATAATTGAGTTAATCTGTTCCAGACTGAACTTATAAGGTGTATTTGGAATCTCTTCAAGTGATTATTGTCCAGTTTCAGTTCTTGAAGAGAAGGCATTGCATCAAACATATCAGCAGGTAACGATTTTATTTTGTTGAAACTGAAATAGACAAGAAAAGTAAACAAATAAACTACTTCATCAGAAATTTAGAATTAGTTTTCGTTTTGCATGAAGCATCAAGGTTCTATATTGTTCACTGAGCAAGATTTCTACCTTGAGTAAGATAGTGAAGTAAGAATTGTAGTTATTTCAACAAACAAAAATCGATCATTAAATCTTATTAAACTGAGTGAGGCGCTTTGAATACTATTCTTCTAATATAAACTGAAACTGAGAGGGTATTTTTCGCTGCAGGATTGCTCATAACGATGCTAAGAACTAGGCTGATAGATACCACAGCATAGATTGCTTATAATTTTTTAAATTATACTTTAATAATATGATTATTATATTTATATTTATATTAGTATTTTCTAATTCAATATTTAAAGGAATATAAATTTTGAAAATTATGTATATCCTTATTTTATGTAATTCTTATTGGTATCAATTAAAAATATAACTAATTTTGTACACTTTTCAAAATTTTGATGCATTTCCGGGAATCCTGGAAAAGAAAAAAGGTCGGGAAATCATAAAATCTAGTAACAACACGTCGTAGAACAGAGTCAGTGAACGTGAGAATTTTTGCTTTGGTTCTAGAACGTTAGCTTTCAACCATTTACAACAATTTTTCTCCGAATGTGACGGTGGCAATGAAAGCAAGCAGCAACCAATCACATCCTAGATATGGTCAATGATCAAGGGATACCTGTGGTCAGGCAAGTAGCTTGATACCTTGCAGGAACTATTAGGTAATATGCGCAGTCTGCAATCGAATGATATCCTGTTAAATAAATGGTATTGAGAGTGTCATGAAAGAAAGGTAGCTTTAATGGCTGCAGAATGTCACCCACTTATCGTAGGATATCCTAGTCTCATCAGTAGGGACCAGCGGTACCGACTATCGCTGACAATTATATACCAAGCCATGATGTCGCGATCCATAGTTTGCGGTCAAATTGGATCCGTTCTGTCGATACCAGACTCTTAAGTGGGGACTGAGTGAGGGAATATTAACGTCCCACTGTGTTCAGCTACACGAGGGCTTTTAGGGACGGTCGCGTAATTTTGAACCACTTAAGTGGGGACAGTTATTGCTGAAACAGAAGCGTGGTTCGTCGAAGAATACGATTCTGTGCCATGCCGTCGTGATCGTAGGCCTACCCAGACATGTCAAACTCATGTGATATGACGGGCCACATAATCGATTTTATATTAAATGATATTAAATCGATTTTTTATATTAATCAGGCCGCATATATTTCCAAAGTTAAAAAATTAATAGAATACAATTTTTAGAATGATTATATGTACTTATACTAGACTCAATGTCAAGCTCAATGTATCGTATAAATACATACGTTTATACAAACAATAGTCGTTTCATTTTTCATGTTATTTTTAAAACTTACACTATAAATATTTTATAAAAACAAAACAAAAATTATAAAAAAAACCCAAAAAGCTATAAGAAATACAGCTAAATGTTACTTTTTAGAAGATATTTGAAATCATTTTTCACACAAAGCTAGTCATCAAAATTTGGTTGAGGGTATTGAGCTGAGAGATGCAACCTTTCAAAATGATATTATAAATGCTCATCGGTTAATCTCGGACTTTCTAAAATTTTGTTATTTTCCATAAAAAAAATTGTTACTCGCCAAAATAAGGGCTTCCGAACGTAGCCATTACACGTGTAACAACCGATAGCATTTTAGGAAACAGATGCAGAGATAAATATGTATAAAATTCTAGAGTTCCAACTTCAATACGTTTTTGAAGTTGAAAGAATGTTACACACACAAAGAATTCCATTGGATTTCAATTAATTCTGTTGTTCTTTTTGTAAAAATAATTTTTCAGACCTCTTCTGGACAGCACACTTTATTATGGACAATTAAATAAAACGATTAAGAATTCTGCACACAGCATAAATAATGTTCATAGCACACAGCGTGTAGATCGTGTGGTCCCCGTAGAAGAAGTGCGTTGGATTAAGCGGGAAAAAGAACGCGTGGGCGCATCACACAGATATCCTCACGCCAGAAAAAATAGTTCACTCGCTTCAACCCCTCCTGCGAGTGATACATTTTTTTTTTTCAAACACAATTACAATATCATAAACACATATACATAATACACATAAAATATAACAAATACAGTGACATAAAAATCATGAGAGTAATGAAATTTTTTTCCATTGAATATTGTAACTTTTGTACATTCGTGGCTTTAGTAAGAAAATCTGCAATTAAAACATCAGTTTGAATGTATTCCAATTTTATTGCAGTATTTTCAATTAAATCTTTCACAAAATGAAAACGTAAATTCATATGCCTTGATTTATTTGAAGAACGGATACCTTTAATCCACTGAATTGCTGCTTGACTATCTGAATTTAAAGTTACAGCATTATTTATAAAATGTTTACATTTTAATTCAGTTAACAAATTTATAGTCCAAATTATATCTTTACAAATTTCAGAAATAGAAAATAACTCTGCTTCACATGTTGATAGACTAACACTTTTCTGTTTACGACATTTCCATAAAATTAATGAATTACCAAGTAAGATTACACCACCTGAAAATGATTTTCCATTTTCTGCATTTCCCCAACTTGCATCTGAACTAGCATTTAAAATACCAAAGTCTTTTTCATAAAACAATTTTTTCTCTTTTGTACCCATCAAATATCTTAATACTCTTTTAGCCAAATTATAATGTCTTTTCTCTGGTTTATGATTAAATTGTGATAAATAAGATGTTCCAAATGAAATATCAGGGCGAGTTCTATTAGCTAAATACAAAAGTTCACCAATTAATTCCTGATACATAGTAATGTCAATAAATTCATTTGTAGAAGAAAAACTTTTATCTTCCCCTTTCACAATTGGAGTCTTAACACTTTTACAATTTTCTAAATTATATTTAATCAATAATGAATTAATATATTCACACTGAGATAAATAAATACCATTTTCATGTTTTTCAATTTCCATACCTAAAAACTTATCAGTTTTGTTTTCAACCACTTCAAATACATTTTTAATCTTATTTACAATATCTTCATACATTTTATCATTGTTACAAAAAATAGCTAAATCATCTACATACATACATAATATAAGAACACTTTGATTATCAGTTTTAATAAATACACAATTATCAGAAGCTAATTGTTTTAAACCAAATTTTTCTAATTCACACTTTAATTTCATGTACCAGTTTCTACCTGACTGTGGCAAACCATAAATACTCTTTTTCAATTTACAAACTTTGTCATCTCCAATTAATTTCTCATAACCAGGTGGAGGTAACACATACACAGTCTCTTCTAAATCACTATATAAGTAAGCAGTTTTTACATCAAAGAAATTAACATTTAATTTTAATTTAGCTGCAAGTGCAATTAACAATCGAAAAGATTCAATATTTACAACTGGTGAATACGACTCTGAATAATCTATATTTTTAATTTGATTAAAACCAGCTGCTACAAGCCTGGCTTTGTATTTAAAAATTTTCCCAGCATCATCTTGTTTTAAACTATACACCCACTTAGCTTTTATCAATTTTGATTTTGCAGGTTTTTGTACTACTTCCCATACTTTATGTTTATCTAACGAATCTAATTCATTTTCCATTGCTAATTTCCAATTTTCCCAATTAGCACTATTTTTTGCCTCAAAATAAGAGTTTGGTACATTATCCGTTAAATGAACTGACATCTGCTTAGATTTTAGTCTTTCCGACCTTCTAACAGGGATTTGATTTTTTACATCATTCAACTCAAGTACTGGGAGTTGGATTCTGCCTGTCTGATGCGATGATGTAGTCTGAAGGGGAATTGAGTTATCATTCTCAATTACCACAGGCTCATTATTTATTTCAAAATTAGACAATACTCTATTTTCTGAATTTTGATTAATTTCGTTTATTTCGGGAGAGATTTCAAAAAACGAGTCAATATCCCATGTTTCATTTTCAATTTCACCTAAATAACTACTACCCTTTAAAGATTCATTGAATTTAACTGATCTCTCTTCAATTACTTTTTGATTTTTAATATCATAAATTCGATATCCCCTCCTTTCTCTAGCATATCCTAGCATAATTCCCCGTCTTCCTGGAACTTCAAATTTATTTCTCAAAACTTTCGGAACGTGGAAATAGGCCACACAGCCAAATTTTTTCAGATAATTTAATTTCGGTTTATTACCTGTCCAAATTTCTAATGGAATTTTTTCTTTCCCTTTTCGTGGTGTTACATTAGATACCTGAGTACTACAATTAATAGCTTCGGCCCAAAATTTTAAAGGAAGCTTACTTTCATATAGTAAAGATCTAGCTCTTTCTAAAAGAACACGGTTCGCTCTTTCTGCTTTACCATTACTTTCACTGTTGTATGGAATAGTTTTTTCATGAAATATTCCTGAATTAGCAAGGAAAGTATCTAGTTGCTCATTTACAAATTCTAACCCATTATCAGTTCTCATCTTTTTAATCCTTTTATCAGTTAAATTTTCATATTTAGCTTTAAATTGAGAAAATATATCAAACACTTCATTTTTATTTTTTAAGAAATAAGTAAAGTACATGCCAGAAAAATCATCTACAATTACCATAAAATATTTAGCACCACCATATGATTCGATATTAATTGGACCACACAGGTCGGCATGGAGCAACTCAAGAATTTGTGAACTCTGATTTATTTCAATACTACGATGAGTTTTTCTAGTTACCTTACTTATATCACAAGTTTCACATCTGAAATTATTTACATTATCAATATCAATATAATCTTTCATTTTAAGCATATACTTACAATTTAAATGACATAACCTGTTATGCCAAATTTCATAATTATTAGTAGATTGGTCAGAAAAATAACACTCAGAATTATAAACAGGTTCTAATTTTATTTCTAATCTACCATTATTTTTAAATGCTTTTGTTATTAACTTATTATTTTTATCATATATCAATACACAATTATTATCTGATTTAATCTTACAACCTTTATCCATTAAACATGTTACAGACAGTAAATTATATCTTAATTGAGGAACATAACTGACATTAGTAATTGTCAAATTAATAGAATTACAATGCTTTGTACTCACAGTTTTAGCTGAAACGTTACCTGTTCCTTGACTTACAATTTTGGAATCTTTATCTGCCAAATAAATATCCATAATTTCTGGACTTATTTGCTGAAACCATGCAGGGTCTTTGGCCATATGACAGGATGCTCCACTGTCCAGGATCCAAGTGTTATCACAGACGTTTTCTTCGCGGTTTGAAGCTGTGTAAACTGAATTTGAAGAAGTACCTGGATTTCTTGATGGATTATTTCTTTGGGTCGTTCTGTTTGGCATGTTTTTATTTTTGTAAAAACAATCCTTTGCAATGTGATTTTGCCTTCGGCATATATAGCAAAGCCTCGTTTGTCTTTCATTTTTCTTTCTAGAATAAAATGCTCCAGCATTTATTCCTTCCATGCGATTTTTAGATGGTAAGTTGACGGATGCTTCTTCTTCCCTTAGAATTTGGAGAATTTCATCTAAAGATTTCTCTCGTTGGGTCTTCAAAATTTCCCTGAGGCGTGCGAATTTTTCTGTCAGTCCTCGAACTGTATAATACACCAATTCCCTCTGTGAGACTTCTAAGCCGAGGGAGTGACACTTAGTCGAGATGCCCCTCGCTCTTGCAATGTAATCCACCGCGTTTTCTCCTTTGTTCATGATCAGGTTTTTGAGTTCATTGCCCGCGTCGATTTTGCGGTCCTCCGTAAGTCCGATGAAAGTCCCTCTAATTTTTTCCCACAGCACTTTGGCGTTGTCCTCTTCCGCAAACTGTAGCGCCTGTTCGTCGGCAAGGGATAGCTTTATATACGAGACGGCGTCAGCATTTCTTTGTTCCCAATCGGAATCCTCCTTACGGCTAAGGTCTTCGGGTTTTTCGTTGGTAACCATAGTATCCAATCTTTTCAGGCTCAAAGCAGCCTTCATCTTAAGAGCCCATATAAAATAGTTCGTCCCATTTAAATTGGGGACAGTTATCTTATCCATTTTTGTCAAAAAGTTCACACAGTTCACTAAGACTATTCACAGTTCACCAACCACGCTCTGCTACCAATTTGTTGTTCTTTTTGTAAAAATAATTTTTCAGACCTCTTCTGGACAGCACACTTTATTATGGACAATTAAATAAAACGATTAAGAATTCTGCACACAGCATAAATAATGTTCATAGCACACAGCGTGTAGATCGTGTGGTCCCCGTAGAAGAAGTGCGTTGGATTAAGCGGGAAAAAGAACGCGTGGGCGCATCACACAGATATCCTCACGCCAGAAAAAATAGTTCACTCGCTTCAACCCAACAAATTCTATTTGTAAGTTTTCATCAACATTTTCAATATCGACAGATAGAGCTGAAGTGAAAAGATGAAATTGAAATTCACAGCTTTTAAAATTAAAAAAATCTTCAAACCTATTCAATTTCTAACAATTTAATTTGGTGAACATATTTTTAAATTTTAATTTAGATGAGATTTAATCAATAGATATTGGCAGTTTCTAAATGAGGCTAATTCTCTTTCCCTATTATTTTTCACCGAAATAATAATTTTTGTTTGAAAGCATTAAAATTATCAAATAACATTTCAACAACATGATTTTTGCAATGAAACCTAAGATTATGTTGATTAAGATGGCCTTCAATATCAACTAAGGTAGCCAGGTCTTCTTTATCCATCTCCACCTTTTAACTCAGCATAAACAAAAGTTTTTGTTTCCTAGAAAATTACGATTTCGGGCAGCAATTTGCAAAATCCTTTTAACGCTTTATCACTCAAAAGCCTTCAAAATTCCGTATAATATAGTAGATCGTATATTCCCCTTTTAATCTTTCAGAAATGAAGCAAAGTGACAATGATCAGATCTATGTGTTCGAATAAATTTAAAATTTTGATGGTTATTTTTAAAACATATCCAATATTTAAAATTTTGAAGTACAGTATTTTCTGTAGAATGATACTATGAAAAAGTTCAAAATAATTATTGCCATGCTGTTTGCATGTTTCTTCTAATCTTGCAACAACTCCTTTAATGTCAGTCATGGTAGGTGCACCATCAGTAGCAAGACAAACCAACTTTTCCTATACTTCATCAAAACTTCCGTAAGTGCATCAAAAGTATCAACTCTAGTGATTGTTATGCATAAAAATGATTTCAAAAAGTTCTTCACTTATTTTTCATTAATATCACATCCACGAATAAAAACATCCACAGCTGAGCGATATTTCAAATATCCGCACATTTATCAATTACAAAATAGAGTAGACTTGAAATGTTAATATTCAGCGGCTTAGCTACTGCCGTATCAGCTATGTCAATGGTACGGAGACCTCAAACAACTGGGTCCCAGATTTTTAATATGTAAATTTATTCACACTTATTTTGATACTTTCTAATAAGTTTTACACTGCTGGCCACCGTAAATGCAACACCAAGAAAGACAAGAGATAGCACAACACAATTTATTTTGTAGATAACATGTTGACCAGTATCAAATGATTAAATTTATAGACTTCTGCGAAGTGTGGTTCCTGCCAGAATCAGTAGACAGAGTAGCCGCCATTGTTGGAGATCACCGCTACCACACGCCTTGGCATTGATTCAAAGAGACTTTGATTGTGTTCTTGGGGTACAGCAGACCAAGCAGCTTTCACACGTTGCCAAAGTTGATCTGGTGTGGCAGCTGGGAGTGTAATCTGGGTCAATCGTTGAGCAACCATGGACCACGTGTTTTCTATCGGCAAAAGATCCGGAGAGCGAGCCGGCCAGGGAAGCAATTCAATCTGGTGATTGACTAAGCACCTTTGGACAATGCGTGCCACGTGTGTTTGCGCATTATCCTGTTGAAATATGGCTGTGGCCAAGCCCTGAAGGTAAGGAAGGACAACTGGCTCCAACACCTCGGAGATGTAGCACTGGCTGTTTAAAGTACCGGCAATGCGTACTAGAGTAGTGCGAGAGTTATATTCAATACCGCCCCATACCATAATACCCGATGGAGGACCAGTGTGGCGGTGCATAACGCAGCTGTTCAGCATCCTCTCTCCACGGTGTCTCCAGACTTGAATCTGACCATTGCGGTGTTGCAGACAGATGCGTGACTCGTCAGAAAAGACAACTTCATTCCATTCTGCCGCCCACATCCTTCTTTCATCGCACCATTGGTGGCGGAGACGTTTGTGGTTCTGCGTCAAGGGTAGACCAAGCAATGGACGTCTTGCGGACAGGCCACTCTGCTGTAAACGGCGTCGAATGGTACGCGCAGACACTGAATGATGCGTTACAGACTCAGTGTGCTGTGCTATGGTTCGTGATGTGACTGAGCGATCCGTCACTGCCATGCGCACAATTTGCCTGTCCTCACGTGAAGTGGTGCACAGAGGTGGATGCGATCGACCACGTCGGTCCGTCGTACCCTCCTGCATCCAACGGTCACATATCCGCATTACAGTTGTTTGGTTTCGTCCAACACGACTGCCGATTTCCCTGAAAGATAATCCACAATCTCGGTAGGCCACTATCCTTCCTCTGTCGAACTCGGATACTTGATCAAAAGCTGATCGCTGTTTTCTACGAGACATAACTGGTCGTTTTTTGAAAAAAAAACACAAGAAAAACACAATTGCCGAACTTGAAATCGTCGAAATCTCCAAGCCTTAAATAGCGCTTTGAGGTGGCGCCACAGGTGTGCGTGATGTGTGTCTGCGCTGAAATTCTTATCTTGCATATTTCACCTCCGCTAATGCATGTTGTAAATTTCATGTTATTTGCGTGCTTCCTTCAGGGTGTTGCATTTACGGTGGCCAGCAGTGTATTAATGCGATAATTTTCATTTTTTTTCCAAAAAAGAGCTCTAAAGAATTTTAATACACAGCCCACTCGGTTCTAGCTACGCCAGTTTAAATAGTGTTCAATTATGCTGATTTCTTAAATTGTCCCTCGGCTGTTTCTTTAACTCAGATAGGTACAGTTTTTCGACACTTTAGAATTTTGTTTTATTGGTGCTGGACGTAATACTTCCGCCACTTTAACAAAACAATCACTTATAAATTTCCTTTCAGCAAATAAAGTATTAAAAATGTTATAATAAATATATATGTTATATAAATGTAAATATACACTTTATATTGTTTTTGAAGAACTAATTTCTATTCCGACAATTTGTCTTCTCGAAGATTTTGCAACGGATATTCATTATGCCTTTTAAGATTATATTTCTCAATAAGTAAAATAGAGTTTTTACACACATATCAGACATAATATTTTATTCTTGTTATGGACACAAAAATATTGCATTAGCTCCGAGACTACATCTAACGTCACGTTGTTCTTTCATTCATTGAAGAAGGAAGATAAATAAAAAAGTTGCTCACACGATGAATCTTGGTACAATCAATAGTGAACAGTATGCATTGATAAATTTAAGAATTTAATAAAAATAAATGAAATATTTTGATAAAACATGAACAACAATTTTTAATCTAAATGCTAGACCTGTTATTAAATAGGATTTCTTTTCAAACAAGAAGAGGTAACAGGTAAATGTGTTGTGAATTTTTAAAAAAAAAAGTTACCTGGAATTTTAAAAGAATAAAAGCTTGGGACATTTGAAATTTCTTAAAAGGGTTCAGCGAGCCGCAAAATATGCATTGAAAGTCCATATGCAGTCCGCGGGCCGCGTGTTTCACATGCCTGGTCTAACCCGTCACCATTGAAGATGAAAGAGTTAATGCTGTTGGGTCAATGGTAGCGTAGTTTCGGCTCATTAGACGAACACTTCCCGACAATACTTGTCAAATTTGATGTATGGGGTGACATTGTAATCTTTCAAAAGAGACCATGTATTCTTCTCTCATGCCTGAAGGAAAACAGATGTGAGCCGATTCTGAAGGCGGCTTTATAGAAAGTACATCTCTTCCCTCTCTGACCTACAGATAACGTTTGGATACCACAATCGAAAAAAAGGACACTCCTGTGAACAGTATCCACTGTTGGATCCCTTCGGAAATGTGGACTGCGAACTATTTGAATGAAAAAAATGCCGGCCTATTGTGATAAAGTCATACCCTGGTGGGTATCCTCAGTGTCAAAGTAACAGGTTGGTTTATAAACCTTCCATATGGTATACGAGGTACGGCAATGGAGTTGATTTCAGTCACACCAGCCTATTGTCTCAAAGAACTAATGGATGTGCAGATCCGCTACGTTCGCCAATCAGAGATTATTGGGGGCGGGAAATACGCTCGCCCAGGGGGTGTAAAGGGTCGACTCACTAGTTGACGAGGATCTTTGATCGATCTTCTGCATCTTGAAAGACTTAAAGACTCATCTTTTATTCTTCTTGAAAGACTCGCGATAGAGGTTGTAGGGGCAGCCACACCCCAAGGAGTTTGTCTTGCCATCAGTGTATTTTATATTTGTTTTTTATCTGTACATCTATAGTAAAAAATTACTTTAACATGTGATTCTTTTTTCAATTGCGAACAACAATTTAAAATTTTTATAATTTTTTAAACATTATATGAAGAATCCCGAGTTGGGGGGTTTTGAATAAAACCCAGAAATGTAATATGAAGTTATAGTTGAAAATAGCTGGTATAGTAAACAAAATATAGAGGAATTTTTTACGTCATCTTTAGAATATCTAAGCATATTATATTACTGAAATTCTCAAAAAGATAAAAGTGAAACATTTTTTTGATAAGATATTTTTAATTTCATATTAAATAGCATTTCTTTTAGAAAAAAGAATTCGTGTTGCATTTGTGTAATAATTATTTCTTTAAAATGCTTGAAACAGGCGCACATATTTTACTACAGAAGAGCACTGAGAAATTTCTTCGTAGAAATTCATTTTTTACAAACAGGATGGCACTTGAAAAAAATGAAATTTTAAAAAACATTAAAAGTATGATTAAAGAAAATTTTAATTTTGTGTTTTAAAATTGTTTTTAAAAATGTTTTTTATAATAAATTATAAACACATTACTATTAAAAATTTCACTTAACATCAAACAGTTAGAAAACATCACTTCTTTACTAATTTATTGCATGTATAATTAAAAATAGACAATAAATATACAACATACCTCAAATCCAAACTCCAAAGATGCATAGCTGGTTTAGGAAACATAGAGCGCTCTACATGTGAAATATAATTATTGGATAATGAGCAAATAGACAAATTCTTGTTATTTTTAAATGCCTGTGGATGAATCCATTTAATATTTGCACTAACAAATTGAACAAATTTCAAAGTTGTAAATTTTCCAAATAGTGCTTTCATTTCGAAAAATTCTGAATTTTCAACTATGAAGGTTGTGAGTTTCTTCAGTGATGTAAGTATCGATATATTCCAAGCAAATACAGAGGAACTGTCATAAATTTCTAAGCTCTCTAATGTGTCTTCCACTGATTTGAATGGAGAATTTGCATTTAGTGGAGCATTGAGAAGTTCTACGGATGAGTAAGAAAAAATAATTTTTTTTAATGTTGCATTTTGCATTTCACAAAACAAATCCTCAGGTAATGCATCGATTGTTACATTTTTAAATTCAAATGTATCTATATTATCTGTAATACCTTGTAAAGCTTCTTTCAAGCCATTAATTTGTAGAAATTCCCCTTGGCACACAACTGAATCTTCTACATTTCCATATCGCATTCGAAAGAATTGGCACGAAGTTTTATTTACAGAAGAGGTTTTCCCGACGAAAAAAAATAAATGGATGAGAGTTATAAGCCATATTAAATTCATTGCCAGTGAAAAGGGAATTCGACTCTGAAACAAAAAACATATTTTTAGAGGGCAGTTTTCTAAACATAAGAAATAGCTTAAAAACGTACATTTTTTTTCTCAACAGTTTTTTTTTTAGATCGGTGACACAATATGATTCAATTGACAAAAGTTGGTCAAAAAGTTAGCTAAATCTTTATATATTGTCCTATTAATTCCAAAACCTAAGCACTCCAAGTTAAAAAAAAATCCAGAAATATTATAACTTTTATGCTTGCTTTTATTCAGTTCCAGAGAGTAAATAAAACTATAAACTGATTTATCTCAGAAAACAACTACAACAAAAATCAATAGTTTTCCTTCATTTGAAACAATAAGGGTTTTTTTCCCAATCGAGTAATATGATTTTATATTTTTTATCTAACTATTGCTGTAATATATGTAATATCAACTGCCGGATTAAGTATTTCTTTGATTCAAAGTATTTTTAAATCGAAGAAATACTTAATTTAAAAAATAGGTGAATTTAGAATTTATACTTTCCTTTTTAAGCGAGTTTATTAATAATTATTCACAAAAAAGTGATTTTATACATTTTAATCATATTATCACAAAATCCATACCAACTTGTTTTTTCTACGCAGTCCGACTCACTTTTAAATCAAATTTCAAGGGTCAGTAATAAATTCAAATTTCAGTTCAAATTTCAATTACAGTAGGAGTAGTAGCATTTATATATAAAAATCCTTTAATGAATTTTTCATTTTTCTTTTAAATTAATTTTTTTTTTTTTTGGTATTTCGAGCAAACATCTTGTGTATTACAAATTGAAAATACATTGGTGATCAGCAAAAGATTTGTAAAAAGCTTTAAATGAAAGATTTTTATTTAAATCATACCACAATCCCTTAAATTTCTTGCTCAACACATAGTTTTGAAATGTTACAGAATTAATTTATTAAATCAGAGCATTTATTCATTTATAACATTTCTTTTAAGCCCTTGAAAGTATATCAAGTTTCACAAAGTTAGGAAAATTAACAAGAAAATAATGATAGCAAAGAATTCAAATATTAGATTTTTGATTTCAATAGAAAATAATAGTTTTTTGCATGAGATAGATAAGACTCCTGAAATTCGGAATTAAATTGTTGTAACAAAAAATATATTACTAATTAAATTTTTTAAATACGATTTTCTGACTCACAATTTGTATCTTTAATTTTAAGTCAAAATGAAGTTTTCTATTTATTTTATTAGCAGTGTTGAACAATAATTTTTTATTTGAAATTCTGAGCTTGAAAGATGAGCTGTTTAGAAAATGAGAAAAACAATGAGATGTATGTACACCGGCATGCAAACATGAAGGGGGGGGGGACGGTTTTTCTAATGTAATGGCATCCCAAAAAAATTGTTCTGAATCAACATAAATAATACTATAAAATCTCAAAGACTTAAGAACATGGGGAAAATAAATAAACCATTTCGGTAAAAAAATGCAAAGGATAAAAAGCAAGAACTGATGATTTTTTTTTTTTTTTTTTTTTTTGCCACTGTTTCATTTATTGTATTGTTGTTGTATTGGTTGTTGGAGTATTGGTTGTTGGAGCGCGTCTTGACATCTAATCATTGGAAACAGCACATTAACAAAACTTTGTAAGTAGGAAGTTTATTTACTAAAAAAACTTTTGGATTACTAAATATATATTGGAAACTCAAAATCTTTTCTATTCATGATTTTATTGCACATAACCGTTTCTACTACACTCCTGTATTGTTAACACTTTCATTTTTCTTTTTACATTTAAACAAGAATACTCTTAATTAACTTTGTCTCATTTTACTAATTTGTATATTTTCTTCTACATCTTTAGTTCTAAAATCTCTTATAACTTACTATAAAGGTAGTAATATAAGTACTCCATTTTATTGGAAAAAGCTTTATAGATCAATTGCTTGTAAACTAGTAAAAATAAGAAAGCTTTTATCGCGTCTTAAAACATCTTAGATGCAATCGTAACTCTAAATATGAAATATATATATATATATAGTCAGCAAAAAATTAATCAAATTGCTCAAATAACCAAAAAAGAAAAAAAGAAAAGAACTTACGTGAGATTATCTCTCGCTTGTCTCCCAATATCACTTAATAAAGTTTAAATTGAACATTACAGAACTCTTTTCATTTGAATTGATGATCGCGATCTGAATAGCTCAACAGACTACAAAAACACTTACAAAATTTTTAGATGTAGAATATTTGGCATTTATGCTTCTTAGTAAATAGAATTATCAATAATCTAGCATTACCTTTGTATCTTATCTTGTGGTCGAAAGACAGTTAATGTACAACCTCAGATAAGACAGAAGAAAATGTCAAAGATTACAGGACAATATAATTTATGTATTTTTAAGATCTAGTTCGGAGGGGGGGGGATTGCCTTAAAATTATATTTTTAAAACTTTAAATGGATTACTTATGAAAGTCTTGTTTTTCGTACCTTAAAAAATTACTATTATTAAGCTTAAAAATATTAAGTACATGGAGGAAAAAAATACATGTTACACAAAACAAGAATCAGAAGTTACGGCGATAATTTTTTTGAACTCATTTTCGAATAAATAA
Source organism: Trichonephila clavata (assembly GCA_019973975.1). NCBI lineage: Eukaryota > Metazoa > Arthropoda > Arachnida > Araneae > Nephilidae > Trichonephila > Trichonephila clavata. Next base: position 81,634 of record BMAO01013946.1, read on the forward strand.
TTCTTTAATTTGAAAAAAAAAAACACAAAAGCAGTTGTCGAATATATCTTTTTCAAACAATCAAATGTGAATGAAAAATATGAGATTTAACTTCTCCATAGAAAAAATATTTTTAAAAGATATATTCTGATAGGAAAAATAAATTTTTCAAAAGTTTATGAAGTCAAATACAATTTCTTATTTTGGATCTAAATATACTATGTGACATTGAAAGTTCAACACCAGGAAGTGGGCAGAAAGTGAAGAAACTCGGCAAACTGTATACTTCTAGAAGGCGTTGACTATTGAAAGGTTTGGCACAAATATTTCGCCCTGTGAATTCCAAGAGATTGGTAATAAAAATATCTATCTAGCACTTTTTTTTCTGACAATACAATCATCCTCTCCGTTGAAAGAGGAAAGTGATAATCACAGGGGACGTGGATATTTCTTAGTTGTAAGATGGGGGGGGCACTCTTTTGGGGTTGGGAAAGGCTGTCAAAAGAAGAGATATACCCATTTCTATTATCAATACCGAAAAAATCAAAGCAATTGCCCTTTTCCCCGTAAAAACAAATTTTAAAGGAAGAACAGGACTGCTTAAAAGTTCTGAAGAATTAAAGCAATAAATTGAATTTATTTTAAGAAATTGTAATGATAAAATACAACAAAAAGAATCAACAAGAAAAAACATCGAATACAGAGAATAAAAGGGTAAAATAAGCAAAATAAGGAAAGTTTCAGAAATCTTATCTAGCCTCTGCCAACCAATCTAGAAATTTATTATTTTAAAGTAATTCGTATAAAGATTATTGTTTTTTAATTTATGTAAACATATTTTATTTTTCATTATTTTACAGCAAAATTTGTCTGCAAGTATTGATTTATCATAATTAATTGTATAATTTGAATTATACTTCTTTGAATGGATATATATTACGTGACACTGAAAATGCAACACCAAGCAGGAGTACCCAGAAAGGGAAGAAACTCGATACACAGAAAGCATCAGTAAGAGAGAGACAGCCATGAACAAGAAGAGGTTTTTCTTTTGAAATGTTACTCTTAACGCAGAGCGAGAGCAACATCAGCTCAATAGGACCTAAGTGAATGACGATACACGTAGCAAAATGTCTAGATACAGAGTCAATGAGAGAACGGATGGCATCTTGAGGGACGGCTCTCCATTCGCTGTCAACCATTTGTCTTTACCAGTCATTTGTCTTCTGAAAGCGGGGGGGGGGGCAGAGCATGTAAATGGTGTCCAATCACGTGAGTTCGATGGATGAGAGATCAGAGGAAAACGGTGACCAGGGAAGCATCTGTGAATCTTGCAGAGCATGCCGACTGATGCTTTCAGTGCACGGTCAGATGTTATCTTGCTGGTAAAGGGCATTGGTTACTTCTAGAAAAAAGGGAAAAGTCACTGACCGCAGATCATCATTTATGTACCATTGGGTCATAGTTCCCTAAACACGTACCGCAAATGACCTACTATCAATAACGATGTCCTCCCATGCCAAGATGCGTCAATTTCGTGTGGTGGGACTTTCCACAGATATCGCCGGATTGGACCCTTCACCACATCGGCACCATACTTATACACGACGACTATGATTGGACAAACAGAAACGTGATTCATATGAGAACACGACCCTGTGTCATTCTGTCGTCCACGTCACTTAAGCCCGGCATTACTGCAAATGGAGTCGCCTGTGCTGTAGGATCAATGGCAATATTTTAAACGAACACTATTACAAGCCATTAGCAACAAATCAACGGGTAAGGATTGTAGTCCGTATGGGTGCATGGAGGGTGTCCTGCACATGCTGGAAAATGGAGGTAGAACTCGTTTATGGGGACGCCACATCTTGTCAGTGGATGCTTCGATCTATGTGTATTGACCAGCATATCTCAACCTTGACACATTTCCTAGTACCAACCGTCTTTAGCACAGCCAGTACACCAGAGATGCATCTAGTGGTATGTAGGCTTAAATTTGACATAAAACAGATTTCTCTTTCTAGCCAATCACCATACCCTTCGTAAAATCGTTTGAAGGAACTGCCCGATTTGGTGGTGGCCTGGGGCATTCTCTGTTATTACGCGTTTCCTCTGAACGAGGAAAAAATTTTCACGATGATTTCAGTAGTAGAAATATTGGCACATACATTTCCCGTTCTGCCGTTTCCTACATTCATGTAATACTCATCATGTGTCGCAGAGCTGTGCATTTCCCATCATTTACATTATTTGGCAAGGAGCCTGTACCCTGAAATTTCCATAATTTCTCTGTTATTTCTTTGTATTACATTTTCCATGCTATTTTTTTTTCTTGTTATTGTCCTTTGTCTTTTCCATGATAAAGATACAATTCTTTGAAATTATATTTTAATACATTGATTACACACATATTATAAACTATATATATATATATATATATATATATATATTTGTGATATAAATCTGTATGAAAGAAGGAAATATTCACTAGTTTTATGGCTGGCAAGTCGTTGATTCAAGTTCTAATAAAAACATTCTTTTTCGAATGGGGCAACTGAACATTAAATTCAACCAGACCTGAAAGCCTTCATATGATGCGGAGCAGAAGTTTGATGAGTGTGATGCTAGACCAGATTTTTTGTCATCGGGCTCTAATTTGAAGCTTTGCGGTGCATTACCATTAACTCATTATGCGTAACGTTAATACAACGTAAAAAGTAGGGAACATTGTAATAAAAGTTTTTCTATCTTTTTATCATTTTCAACTCTATGGAAGATATTTTTAAGCACTTTCTTAAAATACAGAATTTGTATTTCTACTATATCTCCCATTTATATGCGTTTAACTCTTTCTTCAATTGAATACATTCAATTGAAATGTATCGCTTTCATCTATTGTTTACTCCACAATCCCGTCTCAATCGACTCTTTGAGCTGTTGTTGTTCCTAAAGATCTTTCATTTTCCTCCTATAAATTGTATAAAGCTGAAGTAATATCAAGAACAATAGGCTCAAATTATAATTTTTTTCTTTATCGTTCGTGCATCCTCTAAAAAGTTATTGTTTTTAATGATTTTTTTTTCAATTCTACCTGAGCTTTGACGATGCGAAATTGTACTTAGGAATTTAATTTTGCCGAAAGCACCTAAGTCAAACGGACACTTCAAGGGGTTTTTTTACATGCCACATAATTATACGATATTGCCGTTGTCAATTTTCTATAGCATGAAAATCAACCGACAAGGGCAGGGGTCGAACCCGCAAACTTAAGTATATAAATATTCTTTCTTGTAGAGAAATTTTGATTATGTATATATGTAATAACTTAAATTAATATCAACTCATAATTCGAATATCCTTTATTCATAACATCTAATTCATAAATCCTAATACTCTATTTCGAAACGCATCTCTTTCTCAAGCATTAAAAACATGTTGGTTTATTACTGATTCTTTAGACCTTGAAATTTGATAGATTTATTAGCGATTCCAAGAAATATAGGATCCTTAATGGTTTTGATGCGCTTTTAGTAATAGGGATTAATATTCCCCAAACAATGATGTCATTTCTATAAATAACTAGTTATTCCCTTCACCTGGACACGTGACTGTATTTTTTACAATGTGTTTTCCCCGGTTCTTCCCTATATATAAATACTGCTAATTGAATAATATTAGCTCTTGTATTTTTGGCTGAGTATGAGAAGCATACTCAAATAAACAATGTGATCACGAACAAGCCTCTTTTTAATTTTTCGGCCACGACCATTTCATCACTACTAATTAAAATGAAAATTTTTCTACTGTAAATATATATATATATATATATATATATATATAATCGTAACTCTATTTAACGAAGTCGCTAAATCCCGAAAAAAATTTCGTTATATGGAAAATTCATTATATTGAGGTTAATTTTTCAATATACTTTATAAACCACGAAAAACAAATTTTAAATTCATAAACACTGTATATATATAAAAAAAATAATTTTATATTCACACTTTTTTGTAAATTAATACCTATTTATTTTATATAGCTTACCCATAAAAAAAAAACATGCAAGGAAAACAAGAAAGAAGAATATCGAGGAATATACTGTATTTTCAACATTAAGAAAATAATTTAAAATTAAAATTAATAAATTTTGAGGACTATTTTCTAATTTAATGGCAACAAGTAATTTTAAATATACACTATTTTATAACTAGAAACTCTAACAACATACTTTATCGCATGCGTCCTTAAATTTAATTACTCATAAAATCTGTTAGTTTTGTTTGAGTTTTTTTTGTCTGAAAAAATGCTTTTTACATAATACTCCTCACATTTTTACAATGCACCAAAAATATCTTCAGGCGTACTTTTCCGAGTCTTTCCTTAAATCTTTTTAGCTATACATTGCTACCTAGAAACTTGTCGTATTTCAATGCCTTTGAAATTTTTGAAGAGCTTTCTCTATTACGAAGGTCCAGAGATCGGAAGATTTTTATCTCATATTGTGTGTATCTACTTCAAAACTGCCTCGTCGACATCTTCATAGACACATGTTCTTAAAGGTTTTGAACAAGAATTCGATGAATCATAATTTGTAGCTTATCTCTATTTTTTTATAATAATTTATAAGCTGTTTGGAGGAATACCAAATTTTAAAGCAATATCCTTTTTCTTGACGCCTTTATCTACTTCCTGAATCATTAAATTTTTTGTTTGATGCTCAAGCACTTACATTTTGACATTTTCGAGCTACAAGAAATGAAGTTATATACCAGTACGATCGATTAACACTATAAATGAACGGAGACTTGTTCAAGAACACGGGGACATGAGACAACTCCACTGAGGATGAAAGGGGATATCCAAGATGTTTCCAGTGATCCGGACAATGGGGGTTAAAGGTTGCACTTCTTGGATGAAACGCACAGAATTCTATTGCTCTCGGCGAATTAGGCACCCAATAAAACTAGTTCAAGATTTATGACCACCATAAAGAGTCTTAAAAGAGAATAACTTGAAATGTCCAAAAATACTTTGAAAATAGGAAGAAAAAAAATTGAACCACAAGAAAAAAAAGTTCGTTATATAGAAAATGCACTTCGCTATTGGAAAGGTTATTTTACGAAGAAAATCGTGAAATGGTTCTTGGTTCCAGAAAAAATTTCGTTCTATAAAAAAATTCGCATCATAGAAGTTCGTAATAGGGAAGTTCGACTACATATATGTAATATTCTTATGCTGCCTTTTTGTTCACAAGAATTATTTAAGTTTTATAGGTGCGTATCCATGTGAACAACTTATCTTTTTTAATTATAACTTTTTGCTTTGAAGAGAGGGACGGCATTTTCCATTTTTGTCCGGGGTGGCAAAACTGCTAGAGCAGAATCTGTTTAAGGTTCTGAAATTAAATGAATTATGCATCAGGGTTTAAAAAAATTGTTTATTCATCATTATATTAATAGTTATATTCGTCACTTTCAATATCTTGACTTGACAGACTTAATTTTTGAAGAAGAAATGTGATTGTTTCATGCTGTATATGACGTAAAATCTTTCCAATAATTATTATTTTTTTTCATCAACCAAATTATTTACAGTTTTCGACTATAAATAATAATAATAAATAACCAAAAGCAATACAAACGTTTTAAGCACTTTTCAAAATAACTTCTATAGTGAATTCTTTCCCGGTGCGTTTAAGCTACCAATGAAGAGAATTTTATCAAATAGGGGGGGGGGGGATTATTAAGAATAATTAGAAAGATCACAAAAAATTCTTTTTTGATTCCCAGCCATGTAAATTTTACAAAATTTGGAATATTTCGTTTTCAAAATCAACCATGAAAACCTTTTAAATAGAAAATTTGCATCTGTCCTAGCCTACTAAAAATGCATTTTACAGTTTTGTCGCTATCAAATACATATTTTAACTATACTACTGTTCGTGAAAATTGCAAGACCACAAAATAGTCAAACGAATTAAATGATACTTACAGGAAATGTTAAATAGGTTAGAATATATAAATTCTAATAAATATAAAGCAATCACCACGAATATGAGCCGATATATACCCTCTAAACCCCGAAGAGGTCCTTCCCCCCAAGCACTTCCCGCAATCTCCCGGAAGGATCTCCTCTCCAGCAGATCTCATCTCACCGGACAGCTTTATTTAAAAGTCAAAAACATTCCTAAAAAATTGTATTTTACATAAATTTCCCGTATTTACAAAGGATATGTCAGAATGACTTTTTACACAAAATCAAGTCATATTTATTTAACATAACATTATGTAACAATATAAACATAGCTTACGTTATATTTACATTATAAAATACAAGAAAAGGAAAGAACTAAACTCACAATACAAAGATCAAAAAAGAAAGAACTACACTCACTTCCAAAAGTTAAGCACGAAGATGTAAAATGCAAAAAAATCAACAAATACTGCTTTGATTGACACAAAATTTGGCAGTAAAGTAGCATATATATTTATACATGAAATAAAATCAATAATTATATACAGAAATGAAAATAATATTAATATTTTGTAAGTTATCAGATAATGTCATACTGGAGACTTAAACAGAATTATGTATAAAGTGAAAATAAACAGCATAAAATGAAAAAAAAGGACATTAATAGGGTATGTGATCCCCCCTCATCTGTATGCAAAGTTTACACCTTCTGACTATGCTTTCAATTAGGTGGTCAACCACCGCAGAATTAAGCAATCACCATTCTTCTTGTAGATCAGTTTCCAACTCAATAAGAGTGGCTGGAGGTGGGAAACGTGAAGATACAGCACGGCCGAGAGCATCCCAAAGATTTTCGATGGGATTAAGGTCGGGCGAATATGCTGGCCACGCCATACGCGCAATCCCTTCACTCTCCAGATAGTCATCGATGATGTCAGCTCTATGGGGACGTGCGTTACCGTCCATTTAAACAACAGTAGGGCCAACTGCTGCAGCGTACAATCTCACAATGGGTTCTAGGATTTCATCTCGATACCGGACAGCCGTCACAGTGTGGTGGCTGGGTCCTATTTTGGATCCCGCTCACTCTGCCCGACGCGTCTCTAAGTGTGGGAGGAAACATATCATCACCAACAAAAGCCATAATAACAATTATATTTATTCAGGGCTGACAAACACTTAAACAATCACAAGTTTAATTATAAGTAGAAACCCAGGAGTGATTCCCTAAAACGTCGAGTAATCCTAACACTCAATTCTAATATTCCCGTCTATCAGAATGGACAAGGAGACGAACACTTGCTAACCTCAGGTCGGTACTGAATCTATTTTCTTCAATTGTCTATCTAACAATTTACTCTTATAATTTATATCTATCAAACGCGCGCTAAGTTCGTGAAGTAATTCACCGACGATACTTGCATGACAGCTTGGCTACTCCTTCTCCCACATTTACAAAATCTATATATATAGACTTTATATAGTCGAACTAATTAACATATAACTATCTCGTGTTTTTCCTGAAAAGGCTGTGAAATAGTATAAATGCTAGCCCCAAAGTTTCCCAAGGGGATTAGTGCTGAAATCTCGCGAATAGCCCCGTCACAGCCCCCTCCAAGAAAAAAACGGGATTTATAAAAGGGTCTTAATGGCCTGATATAAACTACGTTGAAAAATTTAAGTCTTAAACTACCTAGACATCTTAAACTTATATAGAACAATAGACATCTACCTAGACATCTTAACTTTTATAGAACAATACGCTAAAAAACACTCAAAACTATTAGCTCAAATTTTAATCATTCCCCTGTTTACCACTTTTACATTCATTATATAAGCTGTACCCCATTTGGGCGAGGACCAAGGGAAAACCTCCCACTGGAGGGAAAAACCCGGCCGTACACAACCCGAAAAACTTAAATATTTTAAATATATCTTGTGTTTTACATTTCTTCCTCTTCAACACAAAAATCTTCAAAACATCAGGGTCAGCCACCCTGAAATGAGAACTGGATCAGTGGACGTACAAGAAAAAAATTTTGAACACTATATACATACACAACAACATTGAATTCACACATATTTAAATTGTTAATTACTTTACAAATTTCATCTGGTTTAAAAAAAACTCCCATTCCAATCGCGTAGCGCTGTTAGTGTTATGGTTATTTTCCTCTTTATGCCGCGAGCCCAAAAACCAGATATATACTAATATACACTTCAATATACCTATATATACACAATTATATACAATTTTCAAAACATTCAATATAAACAAACAATACAATGAATTTTCGCACCCTTAGCCAAGCCTTTTCACGTAGGAAACAAATGTAAACATACATATGCTTTCCACAATTTAGAATATATTTAGATATACAAAAGTTCATTTTTCACTCAACGTAGTGTGACTTTTGCACTTAGTCATCATTAACAAAACAAGACTTGCTCCTTGCAAAAATTCATCTGACTGCCTGTCAGTAAAAATATAAATGAAACAATACAACCTGGCTAATATCTTGTTCCTCTCCTTTCTTTGATGTCTCTAATCTGCACCTCCAGCGATGTGAACCTTCTGCTTCGTAGACTCTCCTCCGGTTCCTGGTGACCTGGTCTGTACTGTCGGTGACTCCTCAGATTATAGTGGTGGTCTCGTCCTTCTTGATCTCTTCTAGATCGGGTTGATCCTTTCTGGTCTGGCAATGATTGTACTGGCGATCTTGACCTGGCTTTCCCATGAAATTTTCTGCAGTCTCTGGAATTGCTTAGGGTGGACCTTTTCTGTTGTCTCTGTCTTTGTTGTTGACGATCTCTTTCTGGAACTTGTCTACCGTAGCGATTTTCTATTCTTTTTCTTTTCCATATCTGTTGAGTCGGCACGATGGAGGACGGGAGCCTTCTCTTGTTGACCTCTCTGTGAATGGGTTTTCTTTTACTCCTCGGCCACTCTGGCAGTGACTCCGGTTTTTTTTCTTTTCCACCTTCTTGTGTGTTGATTCTTCCTTTTCTTCTGTTGCGTCCCTACAGACCGTGATTCTGTGATTGCCCTCTTACACCCCCTTTTGGTCAGCTCGTGTTCGCTCCTCTTTGTCTTTCTCTGATTACATTTATTCCCTACACTAGTATTCTCTTTCCTCTCCTGTATCTGTCTTCCATCCGACTCATTACTCCTAAAACCCTGTGATCTATCTAACCTATATCGACTATCCTCAAAACTACTCGGATCCTCTACTAACTGAACAATCTACCCCCACTATATCTTCATCACTTTTTCTCTGATGGTAAATTCGCACTTGGTCTATATTGACTGTAGTTCTTCTACCTGCCTTCCAAATTACAACATTATTGTTTTTAACACTCACGACTCTATATGGACCTTCAAACTTTAGACAGAATTTTGCTACCACCTTTTTACTGGCAGAGCTTATAGGATGAGTTTCGACCAACACTAAATCATCAACCTTAATGTTAATTTCGTGTCTCCTTTTATTGTAATACTTCGCCCACTTTTCCTGTTTTTTCTTCGTATTCTGCCTAGCTTCCTCAAACACCTTTTCAATATTCCCAACCACAAATTCTGCTCCATCCGTCACCATTACAAGTTTTTGAAACGGGGTAATAAGTTTTCTGCCCAAAAATAAATCTGCTGGGGTCTTTCCAGTGGTTTCGTGAACTGCCGTTCTTAATGCATACGCAAATTCACTTAGAAACTTGTCCCAGGTTTCGTGATTATAATTTACAAAAGAAGCAATCATTTGTAATAAATCGCGATTAACTCGTTCCGTTCTATTTGATTAAGGTCGATACACAACTGTTTTGACATGCTTTATATCTAATCTAGTACTTAAATGCTCAAAATCTTCGGATATAAATTGGGGACCCCATTGTCGCTAACTAGTTTTATTGGAGCTCCATATCGCGAAATATAATTTTCGAACAGGGTATTGGCGATTATTTTTGCGGACGTCTTTCTAAGGGGTATTATTTCCAACCACTTCGTAAAATGATCCGTTATCACTAAAATATACCTATATCTTTCAGGTTTCGATGCTGGGTAGGGGCCTAACAAATCCAATGAAACTATTTCATTTGGATAATTAGTTACAATCGGTATTAAATGACCGGCTGGTAACGCGTTCTTATAGTTAAATTTCTGGCACGTATCACATGTCAAAACATAATCATGTATCGCCCTTCGCATATAAGGAAAATAAGAAGCATCCTTCACGCGTAAATATGTTTTCCTAATCCCGAGGAGTCCAGCTATAGGCTTATCATGAAATTCGTGCATTATCGCACCTCGCATTGACTTTGGAATATATACTCTCATTTCTCCGAGAGAGGATGTGTATTTCGCATAAAATAACAAGCCGTCAATTAATTTGAAATCCTGAGACCAGTTTCCACAGACTCCCGCATTTACCGTACTGTCATCGGGGTTTTGTAAATAACGATAAATGTGACCCAGCTCGGGGTCCTGCCTTTGTTCTGAAATTAATTGCTCCCTTGATGAAAGTACCAAATCTCTAATTACTCCACAAGCTATATTACTATCCTCAAAACTTTCCACCGGGTTCCGCGACAACACATCTGCCACAACATTTTGAGCACCTGGCCTATGTTCCCATTCAACATTAAATTCTGCTAGCTTGAGTGTCCACCTAATCATTCGGCTTGATAAATTTTTACCATTAGTGAGTTTTGTTAATGCTGCATGATCCGTTATTACTTTTACTGGTAACGAACCAAAGTAGGTGCGAAACTTGTTTAAAGCCCAAATCACTGCTAAACATTCGCGCTCGGTTACTGTGTAATTGCCCTTCGCCCCATTAAGTTTTCGGGATTCATATGCTATGGGTCTCTGACTTTGAGTAAACACCGCTCCAATTCCAATAGAATTCGCGTCCGTAAAAAGCTAAAATTGTACATTAAAATCCGGTAATTTTAATACAGGTGCTTCCGTAATTGCACGTTTGATCGATTCAAAAGCAACTTGCACCTCTTCCGACCAATTAAATTTCCTATCCTTCTTTTTTAATTCATACAGTGGCTCGCAGAGATCTGCGTACCCCTTAACAAATTTTTGATACCATTGGGCCATTCCGAGAAGTTTTGATACTTCCCGCGTATTCTTTGGTGCTTTCATTTTAAGTATTGCCTAAACTTTAGACTCATCTGTGGCTATCCCGTCTTTATTAATTACTAGGCCTAAGTATTTTAACTTCTCATACCCAAACTTACACTTATCTTTGTTCAACGTCAGCCCCGCTTCCTGCAATAACCTAAATACTTCCTTTAAATGTTCCAAGTGATGTGCAAATGATGGAGACGCGATTATTACGTCGTCCATGTATACTTGCACACACTTCCCTCACACTGGATTCAAGATGATGTCTATGGCCTTCTGAAAATTTGGCGCTGCCCCCGAGAGGCCGAATGGCATGCGCTTAAACGCATAAGTGCCGTTTTTCGTCACAAAAGCAGTTTTGGCTACATTCCTGGGGTTTACTGCCAATTGAAAATAGCCGGTGCGTAGATCCAAAGTACTCATTATCTTCGTGTGAGGAATATTGGTAATTAAATCCTCAATGAGTGGCAAAAGATATCTAGGGTACCTAGTTACCGCATTAAGTTTGCGATAATCCACCGCAAATCTATACGCCTCCGGATTGTCCTGGGGTAATCCGTTCTTCTTACGACACAATACTACAGGAGATGCGTAAGCAGATTGAATTTGTACGATGGTGCATTCTCGTAACATTTTTTCAATATGGTACTCAGTGATACCTTGCTTAACCTTGTCATACTTATACGGTCTGGATACTACCGGAGCGCTATCACCCGTATCAATTTCATGATATAATACATGAGTAAGTCCCGGTTTTTCCCGAGAACAGCCCCTTAAAACTATTAAATAACGATTTTAATTCTCTCCTTTGACTTTCTTCTAGTTTTGTATTTGAAAGATCAATTTCTAAATTCTCCTCAACGATTTTTATTTCTTCGATTTGCGAATCCGGAATCGCTAATGACTTTTAATCGAAATTCATGGTTATTTTCGAGTTTCGAATGAAATCGATACCTAAAATGCAGGAATATTCTAGATACGCTAATATATGAAAATCCCACTTTTTCTTGAATTCTCGAATTCGTATCTCTAATTTTACCGTCCCTACATTGTTGCAACAGGCGCCCTGAGCCGTTATAACTTTTGCATTTGATTTTTTTAACTGGCTTATAAGAAAAATATGCCTGATACGTTTCTTCAGAGATGAACGACTTCTCGGCCCCAGTATCCCATAATGCCTTAGTGAAGATATCATTCACTAAAATGGGCACGTACGGAAGTTCTACAGGGGACATCCGTAAAGCAGAAACCCTTATAGGAAGTTTCTCATCAACATGCGATCGATCCTGATTTCGAACGCTTAAAAAGTTTAAATTTTTATGACTACCCTTATTCCAATGATTATTCGACCCCCGTTCAAAATTATCACTCGGACCCCTATTTCTAAACTGATTTCGTCCACCACGATTCTGGAATTCGCGATCATTCCTATCAATACGGTTCCTGTTCTCGAACCCTTGATTATCATGGTTCCTCTGGGGTCTCGTCCCATAGGAAGTTCTATAACCTTGTCTCCTATCATTTTCACGTTCGTCTACCCCAGTATCTCTCCAATTTCTACTTGTAAGACCTTCGGTAGACCTCCTACTCATATCCCAAACTCGTCTTTCACTATTATTATTACTCGAACCCTGATTGTCTCTCCTCAAATATCTATCCTCGTACTTCGTTATCATCTGAAGTAACTGCAATTGAGTAGTTGGATTTCTAATCTATGTATTCCATCAATTGTGGTTCCAAACGGGCAATAATGTGGTCGATTAAATTGGTTTCTGACATATTCAGTCCCAACCTTTTGTGTATTTTTAGCAGGTCATAGATATAATCAGGAGAAGCCTGACCGTGACCCTGATATGACGAATAGAACCTAACTTCCAATTCAGTCTTATTCCTAACCACCGGGAAATTTTCTGTCAAAGCTTCTTTTAATTGCGTAAAATCCGTAGCATTCCCTTTCACTATCGAAGACCCGAATACTTCATACCAGTCCAACGCACGTCCTCTGAGACGCCCTTTGAGATAAGAACATGCCAAATTGTTAGGTATCTCATAAAACGTAACATTACTGTCAATATATTCCAAAAATTCCTCTATATTCTCAACTCCGAAAAAGCAAATATCAGGCAAGAGCCTAAAATTGGATCCGATTCCCATCTCGGGGTTAAGGGAGATATGTCCTGAGGACAAACCCGTTGGGTGCCATTGTGGTGGCTGGGTCTTATTTTGGACCCCGCTCACTCCGCCCGACGCGTCTCTAAGTGTGGGAGGAAACATATCATCACCAACAAACGCCATAATAACAATTATATTTATTCAGGACTAACAAACACTTAAACAATCACAAGTTTAATTATAAGTAGAAACCCAGGAGTGATTCCCTAAAACGTCGAGTAATCCTAACACTCAATTCTAATATTCCCGTCTATCAGAATGGACAAGGAGACGAACACTTGCTAACCTCGGGTCGGTACTGAATCTATTTTCTTCAATTGTCTATCTAACAATTTACTCTTATAATTTATATCTATCAAACGCGCGCTAAGTTCGTGAAGTAATTCACCGACGATACTTACATGACAGCTTGGCTACTCCTTCTCCCACATTTACAAAATCTATATATATATAGACTTTATATAGTCGAACTAATTAACATATAACTATTTCGTGTTTTTCCTGAAAAGGCTGTGAAATAGTATAAATGCTAGCCCCAAAGTTTCCCAAGAGGATTAGTACTAAAATCTCGCGAATAGCCCTGTCACAACAGAACCCCGTTTAAAGATGTGCAGGTCGGTGCGGTATCCTAATGAAATCCCTGCCCACACCATAATGCTTCCGCCTCGGAATGCATGATGTTCGGTGATGTTTTGGGGCTGATTGCGTGTTCCTTGTTTACGCCATATCCTTATACGCTTGTCATCTGGCTCTAGAGCAAATCTTGACTTATCAGTAAACATGACATTGCCCCAGTCAGACACAGTCCAATTGCCATATTCCCGGCACCACTTAAATCGTGCCCCTCTTGATTGGACGGATAGAGGAACACAAACTCGAGGTACCCGGGCATACAGTCCATTCATACGTAATCTTCGGCGTGCAGTAGCTGCAGATATAGCCTTTCCAATGTACGCTGTAACCATAGATGTCACACGTGTGGAGGTCGCTCTGCGATTCCGCTTGGCTACAATAGCAATATATCGATCTTCCGCGGGGGTTGTAACCCTTGGACGACCACCTACGGGCCTTCGGACAACTGTCTGTGGGGTTTGGAATTGTTTCCATAAACGTGAAATTACATAATGATGAACGCCAAAGAAAAGAGCAACATCTGTGATCGACTGTCCTTCTTCAATGCGCCCCACAGCACGCCAGGGCTCAGAATCTTCCATTCGTTTTCTGGAAGTCATAGAAACACGTATGTCTTGAAAACAAATTGTACTAAAGTTTTAAACACCTTCTATCAGCACTTACAATCAACTTCTGTAACCCTTCATAAAGCTGGCTTCTTATAAGACTGCCCCTTTTGCATATTTCTTGACATGAAAGCACGATTGGCTGTTGCCTAACATATTTGCATACTTCCATCTTACCTCTGCAGCGAATTGCCTCCTCTTCAATTCTGATTGACTTCCGGAAATTAGCATTTTCCTTTCCGTGCTTAACTTTTGGAAGTGAGTGTATATTGAGGACCACACACGAGCAGAAATCTTTTGTTTTGAATATTGTATAAAATAGTGTAATATGTTGTATTTGGATGTGTAATGCATTTATATTACTCTATATTATACTTATTTTATGGTAAATTGTGTAATATATTCGCAAGCAACGCCGTCCCTTACGTTATAATGCCGATTCAATGGGAACTAGGCGAAATCTTAGAGATAGAGCCAAGGTGGCATCATTTTTGGCGACCAAGTTGGCAACCAATTTGGAGACTTGAAGACTATTTTGGTGAGTTCGTGACCCCATGGGTTCTTCTAAAAATTAGAGGAGAGATCCACTAATTTCATGATCTATGACGCAATCGGATCGTTCTTGAAAAATCCGGAAGTTCTATAAATAAAGAAATGCTCGCCTAAACGAGCTACAGTCCGTCGAAAAAACAGTTGAGCACCGTGACCCTTTCAAAAATGATTGAAAATGTGTTACGGATCTATACGCGGCTCTACTAATCCCTTCATATCTCATTAAGGAAAATATTTATTTCAACCAACCTTCATCAAGTAAGGAAACGTGATTATGTAAATCAGGTATATTATATAAATTCTGTTTTCGAGAGTTTAGTGGACACGTTGTTGTAGACACGTGGAGTTGGCACGCTGAAGTTGATACGTTGGAGTGTGCAAGTAAGAATTAACATAAAGTCCGCGAGTTAGTTGTTAGTTGAAGATTGAAAAGGAGTGGAAAATTAGTTAAAGTTTACAGAGCGTGGAGCCAACGACATTGAGCAAGTCGAAGAGAGCACCTGCAAGTTTCCAGTGTAGGATCCGATGCATAAAAAGTTCAGGTACTGTGAGTTTGGTTAAGTAGAAGCTTGTTTAATTAGTGTGCGACGTAGTTGTATTTGAGCGTATTTAAGCTGTCTTAGATTCAGTTGAGGGTCTGTAGTAGTATCCCCGTGTTATAGAATCTCACCTCCACGCTCTACTAAATATCATATACCTTAATTAGAATTGTATTGTGTGCCTGATTAATAATTAGAATTAATAAATTGATTAGATTGAAAAACATGTCTGTGGATAATTTTGTTTCTCCCACACCTGTAGCCTTGTTTACAGGTAGACAAGAGGATTCAGATGTAAGCAGGAACCAAACGCTATCACAACTGGAAAACGACCTTTTTTGAAACGAATAATTTGTTTTTCATAACAATGTATTTTTTGTTATTCTTTACATAAAAACCAACTCATTTAAAATGAATCCATCGTACAAGGGGTGATCAAATGAAAAGGTACGAAACGACACGGTGGGTACAAATATAGACTTTATTCAAAATATACACCATAGGCCTGAGCACAACGATCCCACTGATGAACAAGCCGCAGGATTCCTTGTTCCCAAAATTCCTGTGGCTGTGACGAGACCCAGTCCTTCACAGTGTCCTTGAGTACGTCGTCCGAGTTGAAGCGCTTTCCTTTCAGGTGTTTCTTCAGTGGACCAAACACATGGAAATCGCAGGGCAACATGTCCGGACTGTAGAGCGGATGGTCCAACGTCTCCCATTTGAACTTGTCCAGTTCCATTTGTGTGACTCTGGAGACGTGTGGACGCGCGTTATCATGGAGCAGAACCACACCCTCCGTGAGCAGCCCCGGTCTTTTGTTCTTGATGGACCTGCGTAGGCGTCGGAGTGTCTCACAGTACACATCGGAGTTAATGCTTTTTCTGTGCTCGAGTAATTCCACAAGTAGCGGACCTTGAACGTCGAAAAAGACAGTGAGCAACACCTTGCCTGCTGACTTCACGGCTCTGAACTTTTTAGGGGGAGGTGACGACGCATGCTTCCACTGCATGCTGTCCCGCTTTGTCTCTGGCTCGTAGTGATGGCACCAGGTCTCATCACCTGTGACGATCCGCTTCATGAAAGCGGGGTCTTTCTGATACCGAAACAGATGTTGCAGTGCTAGTCCCATACGCAGTTTCTTTTGCTGGTCGGTGAGCTGCTTCGGAACCGAAGCGGCACACACCTTCCGAAATCGCAACCTGTCGTGAACAATTGTCCACACGGTTCCATAGCTGACATCCACCTTCAGCGCCAACATTCGCAATGTGACACGCCGATCACTTCTCACTAGGTCGTCTACCTTGTCGATGAGATCGCTCGTGATGACAGTGTTTGCCTGGCCTGGTCTCTGGTCATCACCCACACTCTCACGGCCTGCACGAAAACGGGCACTCAATTTTTTGACAGACTTGTCAGAGACACATTCCTCCCCGTAAACGGTCACCATCCGCCAATGAATAGCTGCCGGTTTCTCACCTTCCGCTGTCAGAAATCGGATAACACTTCGCTGCTCCTCAATCGTCGAATTTTGCAACGCGAACGCCATCCTGTCCTCATACGGACTGCCGCATCATTTGGACGCCACTTTTTATAAGAGCCTTTGCTCTCTCCTGCGCATGCGGGCGCCCGCGCTTGATCCGATCCCAGTCAAAGTCTCCAATGGCATCCCGAGATGTCTCGCTACATTCTCCCATGGCGGAATATGCAAATATTTAACTGTTTTATTTTTATGTCGTTTCGTACCTTTTCATTTGATCACCCCTTGTATGTTTGTCGTTCTTTGCACATGTCTGTGCAAATGTTTGTTTCACATACTTTTTGCCTAAGTGTCCCATCTTTGGTCTAAACCAAAGTATGAAGCCATGTGTGAAGGAGAGCATACAGGTATGCACATCACAATTTTTTTCTGTTTCCTCCAAAAAAAAATTTTTATGGGCGAGATAAAATTTTTCATTCGACGCCAGAGGGTTGATCGAAACAGGGGATATCAACAAATGAAATTTAAGTATTGGCGTGTCATGAAAACAGGGGTTATCGACAAACGAAATTTAGGCATTTCAATCTTGGCGTGTCTTAAAAGCAGAGGTTAATGAGAAATGAAATTTAGGCATTTCAATATTGGTATGTCTGGAAAAAAACAGGGGAATGACACGAGAATCATTCTAATCGTGATGTGTCTCTTGGAAAAAACAGGGGACGACAACAAGCCAACTCATTGAGACGACATAAAGCCAATCCTTTGCAATGTTGGCGTATCTTGAAAAACCATATAATTGAGACGACAATGAATTCAACTTTCACCAAACTGTTAACAGGCGAGTCCAATTTTTGCGTATTGTTTGAAAAAGTACAAGTTTTAAAAAAAAAATGCATTCCAATCTTGGTGCATTATTTGGCCCAAAAAAAGGGAGAAAGAGTAGACACACGACTCGATCCACCAATTTTCGGATTTGAAGACATTGGCTAAAAACGTTTACCGATAAGATTTCCAGAATCTGAGAATATTAAGTATCGCTTTAAATCCTGACAGTCTTAACGAAAAAAATTTAGCATTCACCGGTTGCCGAGAAAAAATATTTCGTTAAGACTGCCAGAGTTGGAATGTCAAATACAAACCCAATCCTGACTGTCTTAACAAAAAACATTTTTTAACTCGACTGCATTCAGAAACATTCTGAATGCTGACTTCTCACCTTTTATAATCAAGTGGGGTCAAGTGAACAAATTTCTATTGGTTGACGCATTCCAACATTGAAAGTAATTTTTAATGTATCTTTTAATACATTTTGTGATTTTGTGGGGTCACGTGAAACGATTCCTATTGATTGACGCTTTCCAACAATGAAAGTAATCTTTCAATGCATCTTTTTAGCGCAAGTTTTAATAGAGATACACTCCAACGGCATATTGTGTATTTTGGAGAAAAGGGGACCGAGTCGACACTTGTATCGACTCGATCCCCTTTTTTTCGGTATCTTTTTTTTTAACACTCACTCTACTAAATCGGCATTTCTTTTGCTACATTCAGCCTGCAGTTAGTTAAACTGCTGCAGAGGTAACGTACAAACCGGTACGATTTCACCATAGGGCACTCTGAAATGTTGAAATACTCGCGCACCTCATCGTGCAGGTGGTCAGGCAGGCCGTGGGCGATCAAATCTTGGAATTTGGGCAGCTTCTCCAGGTTAATGGTGAACAGTCACAGATTTTCAAAGATTGTTCGCTGGTCCAACCCTTTCATGACGATGAAGCCCCTGTTTCCTTGAGTCTCGTGACAAAATTTACCCCTTACGCAGAAGGACAGGTATTCCAGGGGCACGGATCTAGGGATGTGCTGTTTCAGGCTCAGACGTTCGTTGATGTACTTGTTGACCCGGCAGTCTTTGGAAGTGGAGATGAGGTTGGAATGGTCCACGGTAATGCAAATTACTTCCGGATTTTTCCCATTCTCCGAGATGCTGGTATGGGACAGTTCGATGGGTATAGGCTGACCACTATGATGAAGTACGTTGGCATGTGCAAAGAAGGCTAGATGAGACATGCTGCTTCAGAGCTCAGAGCGAAAATGTCTCTGGCTGCTGATCGCTCGCCTTTTATACTCTGGAGCAGGGCCGCCGCGTGGGTATTAGGCGCCCTTGTTCAAGTTGAAATTCGGCGCCCCTTTATTGCACTCTTATAAAGTGCTACAAATAAAATGTGAAATTCTCATTTATAGTATTCAAAATTTGACTTTCGAACTGAAAAGCTTTAAAATTATAATATTAAAACATGTTTGTCTTATTGCATTTTTTAATTATTATTTCATAAATTTTAAAAACAAAACAAAGCAAAATTGATATAAAATTTTTAAAGTAAAATATAAAAATTAGAAAATATATTCAAATATATATTGATTCTCCTAGCTTTAGCAGCTACAAATGCTCGTATCAATTCCTTTATATTTAATTTATCCAAAATTTCGCTCTCTATGGATATAATTGACAAGTCCGATAATCTCTCCTGCACCATAGTAGATCGCATGTAGTTTTTTATAATTTTAAGTTTTGAAAAACTTCGTTCTCCATTAGCCACCGAAACTGGCAGGATTAAAGAAATCCGTAAAGCTATTGCAATATTTGGAAATGTATCGATAAGATTGTTTTCATAAATATAATTTAAAACATAAATAGGTGACATATCCTCTTTGGTAAAACATCGCAAAGATTTTATTTCTTCGAAAAAAATTAATCCATATGTCTTTCTCATTAATATTTTTAGTATCCGTTAATTTTTGTTCTAATTCTTTGCAATGTTTTAAAACTTCATTGTCACTTCAGTTTTTTTAAATTTAATCCATCAATGTCCTTTTCATTAACATTTTTAGAATCCGTTAATTTTTTTGAGAACATGTTTCTAAAAAAATATTTATTGCACTAAATAAAAAAAAATTTCATTTCATTTACAAAATGCATCATATGATTTTCTCTCAAAATATTATTTGAAAGTCAAAAGCCCATTTATGTCATTTGCTACCAAATAAAGATTTAGGTAAAGAAGAAAAAAAAAAAAAAAAAAAAAAAAAAAAAGAAGTAATTTAACTGAAAATTTAGAAACAATATTTTTTTCAGAAAATTTATTTTTCAGAATTTAGAGTGAAATTTTTTCTTCTTTCTGCTGATTCAAAATATTTAAGTGCCACCCATCCGGTATAGTGGTCAGTGAAGCTGACTACGGTGCTGTAGGGACTGGGCTCGAATCCCGGAGAAGGCATGGATGTTTGTGCTGTAATCCTTTCTTCTGTCTGTGTTGTATGCCCCGTGTTAAACATTGCGTGGTGCACGGGGTTTATGAATGTTAAACAAAAAAAAAATATTTAAGTAAATTAAACCAATATTAATACAAATTACCAAAAAGCATTTGTTATAAGCAATTGAAATATTGAAAACATCTCAGGTACATAATAATTATAAGCATTTAATAAAAAAGCTATAATTATTAGTATTTTTTTTTAATTATTATTTGGAAATTGAAATTGTGTGTATATCAGAAATAGATAAATCAAATTCTGCCAATTAAGGGTAAGATTTATCTGGGTTTTATAGAGATAAATAAAAAGTTGCTTTTTGAATTATTTTGTTAATTTGAAAGATAAAAGTTTTTCTTAATTTGTTTCTTTTATGCAAAAAAAAAAAAAAAAAAAAATAGACTGTGGACGTTATTAACCGAGGAGGTTTAAGGTAAAACCTAACTAAATGTATGCTAAGTATTAAAAATTTGTATCTACGCCGTCCCTTACGTTATAATGGCGATTCAATGGGAACTTGGCGAAATATTGTCATTAGAACCAAGTTGGCGACATTGGCGACCATGTTGGCGAGTTCGGGACCCTCTGGATTCTTCTAGAAATTAGTAGAGAAATCCACTAATTTCACGATCTGTGGCGCGAGCGCATCTTTCCAGAAATTTCGGCCTCTGCTATAAATAGGGAGAGACTCGTCGCAACAGTCAGTCTGATTTCAACCAGCGAGTAGTGAGCATTGTTTTGATTAGCGATTAGTAGCCTTGAACTTGATCAGCTCGGCTGTGCTTGTGAATAGCCATTTACATACGTGTATTTTAGACAATGCTTATTGTGTCTGAGTGCTGTTGAAGGTGTGAAATCCTTCTGTTATTTATTCTGTGAATTTTGCTGTTGAATCCTGTATTTTAAGGATTGACTTATGCCAATAAATACGCATCGCTCGCAAAGAACTGTCTTTTTGCTTACGACTGCTTTTGCATAAAATCCTCGAACCCCGATCTACGTAACAATATTATTATAATTATTTATATAAAAAAAAACATATCTGCAAAAGAGCAGAGGAGGGGGACAAAATCACATCAGTAAAATTACATCATAGGAGAAGATTGCGAAATATTGAAACAGGAAACTAGCTTATTATGAATCATATTGCTATTAAAAATGAATGTAACTTGGAAGGAATTGCTTCTTGTGTAGGTTTTTTTAGATGTAATAATAAGTATGGTAAGATTTTTCATGGAACTTGAAGTTTATTTTCAAATAACAGTCTATAAAAATATTGAAAATAACATGAACTTTTCAATAAGTAAAGCTCGCAACACTGAACAAACAACGAAAAGAATTTAGGTGAAATCCCTACAAATTCGAAATTACTTTCAACTGAATTGCGACGATTACAGTTATGTTGCAACCTTTTGTATTTATATCTTAAATTTGGAAGAAATCGCAAATTCGGCTGCCCTTGTGCATAGATATCCTGCTTGGAATCTAAAGCAGGGGTGGGCAGACTTTTTCGGGTGCGGGCTATTTCTAATTTTTTCAAGGAGTCGCGGTCCACCCAGTGTCAGTGGCGCACACAAGGGCGTGGAAAGGGTCCACGGGTCCGGTCCCTTCCTCATATAACCCTTCATTTTTTCCGATTCTTTATAGCTCCATGTATGTACCATGTAAAATGTAATCAAGTATTTGATATTAGTAATTTTTTATATTTATTAATGTTAATTATTCATTCAGTTTTTTTTTGTTGCTGTTTTTTGTTCCCGACAATCGACAAAATCAAAAAATTGGCAGTTATAGGGATTGCCGATAGAAGGGAAACTTAGAACTTTTAGTATTAAAATTTGAAATTTCATAATGTTTGAATTAAAATTTTCAGCATCAATCCAGTTTTCACATCTATTGACACTCCGAGCAACAACTAAATACACACATGCTTATATATTTTTTTTATTATTCAAATATATTACGGGCTGCACAAGATCATGACAAAATATAAATACCATTCAATTGAAATAACAATTAACATATCATATTACTTATGGAGACAATCATATTATTTATGGAGAGTATTTGTATTTACTTAAATTTCAATGTACTTGATTTTTAACATTATTTTAATTGTTTGCATCATTGTCATCATTAATTTTAACAATACTTAGACTTTTTGTACTTTCAATTATTTCATTTTGTTCTAAAAAAGTATCGCGTAAAAACCGCAACGATCGTCATTTTATATTTTGTTGTACTGAGTTTTCGATCATTGGACATATTTAAATTGTTTCATTTAGAAATTCAATTAGTGGTAGATTTTTATTATCTGCAAAGTTAATAATGAAGTCTCCACTTAAAATCATCGGTACATTATCATATATTTTTCGCCAAATCTTTTTTTCGAGTATTTCAGAACCTTCTTTTGTATAAATCATCAAATTTTCGAATAAAAATTGTTGTATCTGTCTCATAGATTTTCCAGGCGAAATATAAACGGCAACCATTAATATTTATTGCCCATTCTCGGAATCGCAACGAGCAATGCACAGTATATACACATTGAACTTTTCACTAAATCCATTCAATTTCACTTATAAGATATACACAGCACTATACGTCAGCTGTATAGCTACAGATATACTGCTGTAAGCATGTGTGTGACGCGAACGCACAAGATTTCACCCATCCAAAAAATGTCTAAGGCGAACAGCACACTGCGCATGCGCCAGTCAGAGCATGTCGGTGACGCGAACCCCATAAGATTTTCCCCTACCAAAAAGTGCCCAACGCCGCTAAAGCAGTTTTCACCTCAAAAATATGTTTGGTTGTGTATTGGGGTATGATACGAGAATGGTAGTGAGTGAGAGAATATATTAACGTCGCACTGATTAACAACACGAGGGCTTTGGGCGGTGGTCCGCGTAATTTTGAACCATGGTCAAGTGACGCGGACGACACCTGAGCTGGCACCCCCTCTCCTAACTACCACACCACACCAACAGGAGGACGTTTGAGCACTCGACAGATTTAACGTGCATCTCTCCCCTACACGGCGGGTCTTTAGTGGAACTAAGAACGAACTCATGACATGCTAGCCATGATCCGATGCCTAGACCACTCGGCCACCGCGGCCGCACGAGAATGGTAGACCTTCAACCCTCGACCCCTTCTCCTTAAAAATTCTGGTGTACGCTACTGTCCAATGTCTTAGGTGAGGTGAGGTGAGGAAAAGGTTATTATTATAACTTAATAATAAGTACGGAATATGTACTTATATACTTACAGAACTAAAATTTAAAAAATAACACTTTTGTTGTTGCTTATGCCACCTGTCTGACGTAGTCAGATCGAGGCCCACGAAATTCATCATGGTAACGGGCTAGAGATACGTCTGTCATTAGCCTAAGTTTTGAGCCCATGAAGGTGACAGCACGATTTTCCTCACGATAGATGGTGACATGATTCAGACCCACAGATTTAACGAGCACGTGCTTCGTTTTGTACTAGGCGAGTATTTGGTGGCATCGGGCATCGAACCCAGGCCTTCCGGTCTGGCGTCGGATGCTCTAACCACTAGGCTACACACGGCCTAACAACACTTTTAAAACCACGTTTAAAGCAAAACGCAAGAAACAAACTTAATAATAATAGCCCCAAATATTATTGTATCAAATGATACATTTATTATGAAACAATTCAAAGTATATTAAAAAAATAAAACTTTTTTATCTAAAGTTAGTTTTTGTTGTTATAGTCAGTAGAAGGCTCAGTCTACGTACTGTCAGCCTATCTTGAATTTTCTGTATATAATTACCAACTGGTAAAACTTTTAGGCGGTCACCTCAAAGTGTCTTGGCGGTCCGCCGGTCGATCGCGATCGACGTAATGCCCACCCCGGATCTATAAAGGAATTCATGATACCAAAAAGATTGTTGTAGATATCGATAAAGCAGTGCTTCTCAAACTTTCAATATTTGTGGCTTAATTTTCAGTCATTATTTTCATCGCGTCCCACTTCTTACAATAACAATGTACTGAATGCAATTATAATGTACTTTGATGGTAAAACTACGATGCAATACGACTTTAATTATAAACGCACTAATTAGATAAATATTAAGTTTTGTAAATAAATTTTGTATATGACAAGTCCAAGAGAGTCACTAGTAATTACTGAACTTGTTTTTAATTGAATATTTATAAATTAATTATTAAATACTTTGCGTAGAACTGATACATTTATAAGTAGTGCGTATTATATCAGTTTGAATGGGTATTTTATTTTTTATTATATAAGAATATATTTTACTTTGCAATTATTTTAAATTGTAAATTATTTTATCAAATTGATAATTATTTTAAATATTTTGTTTTCGATTTTTCGTGGAGGGCGCCCCCACAGTTTGAGAAACGCTGCGATAAAGATTTTATTTCAAGTTTTGAGAACAATTTAATAACAGCATACATAAAGCAAAATATGACTTGGAGAAGAAAAACCAAGCGATTTACATAATTTTAAAAATGTATATATATTATCATTGCAAACAAAACAACGACATTGAGCCACAACATCTTCTCAGCATATAATGAATAAAAATTTATGCCGATACAAATCATCCCCAATTTCTGTTGTTACATGTTACAAATTCTTAGATTTTGAACACGTTCCGTATAATAGCGTGAACTCCCCACGGAACGTGTTTTTATTGTTGGTATCGGAAATCAAATTTTGTTTTACACAAACGAAAACAATCCGCAGAAACGAAAACAAAATTAAATTATAAAATGTAAAATTAAAAAAAATGAAATCTTATTTTATTGCTAAAAAATATAAAACATCCAAAATTGCAAGTTTTTTATCAACAACTTTTATGTAAGTAACATTAAATTAAAAACTATAAGTACTATAAATTAAGTACCTGCTCCAAGCGCCCTTGTGCGGTGAACAATTTTGCCACCCCTACGCGGCGGCCCTTCTCTGGAGAGTCACGTGAATCGATTCATATTGGCTGACACTATACAACAGTGAAAAAATATCAGTGTAATTAGATTTCTATTGTCTTACTGACGCTTTCCAACCTTGAAAAAATATCAGTGTAACTAGAAACCTGTTGACTTATTGACCCATCCTTGAAAATAATCTTTTCATTTAACACGAGCGAGATGACATAAAACCAACTAAATTTTCACAGGTTCCACAAAACTTTTGTCAGTTCATGGCATACGAAGCGCTATTTGTGTAATTAAGAGAGTAGAGTGTGTTGTTGTGTCTGTAGTAATGTATGTATAAACTGTGTCTGCGCAATCCCAATGGACGAAATTCACACCAGGCAGACGCCAAGCGGGGAATCACGTGACAAATTGGGCAACAATTGCACGTGTTTTGCATTACCGTGGTAGAACCGTATAAGCAAATTGTTGACATTCTTTAGCTTTAATTTTATCTAATTAAAATATGTGATATCATTGTATTTCTTGCATTATTCTAGTGTATATATTTGTTAGGAAATAATCTTAACAACTTTTTTACATAATTTTTGTTTTTTTGTAATTTATTTATCTAATTAGGTATTCGTCTGCTTCGACTAGTGTTAGTTGGTGTATTTTTTTATAGTTCTTGATTCACTTAGATATAGCTCTCAGTTATTTTAGTTCTCAATTAATTTTGTAGTTCTTTTTTTTATATTCGATGACAAATTTGTGAGTAACATGTCGCTTACCGAGCCTGATTGCTCAGTTAAGTATTAATTTTTTTATCAAAAGCGTTGTAAAAGCATAAATGAAGAGAGTAAAGTACAAGTCATTTGTTCAGATCAGAACAACTTCTGAGGTAAGTTATAAATTATTTTGTGTTCTAATTTAGATACTTTCTGAAACTATTATGAATGCATTGCTATTTACTCATTTATGCTTTAGTTTAACTCATTGTTATAAAAAACAAAATAGGTTTTAATAACATTAATATTGTTATTTATCATTGAATTATAAGTTGATTCTAAAAGATTAAAAGTAATGGCAACTATTCAAATTTAGCAGCTTTTTAAACATCTGTAAAAGAAATGTGAATGGACAAATTTAAATTTTTTGAATAGCTATATTATCAATGATAAGTTTATAATTTGATTCTTATATTTTAGAGTAGCATTGAATATCAATTGCATTGTTTTCTATTTTAATGAATATTCATTATTATGCTTTAGTCATTACATAGTTATTGCTATTTATGAGTAAATCCTAATTTGATTCCAACACATTAAAAGTAAAGACAAGAAATGCCAAACCATTTTGATAAAGAAATGTAAATTTTTTCATTTAAAACTTAAATTCAATATGGAGAAATGTTGTGTTTACATTTAAGATTCTCCCAAATTGTTACTAATTTTTCTTATAAGGCATAGTATTTTTAAATCAAGCACTTTATGATGTGTTTTTATATAAAAAAAACTGTTAATTTTCACTTATTTAAAATTTTTATTCATATAATTTATTTATTTAAATTATGGTTTTTAAATAAAATAATTGAATATAAATTAAGCTGAAAATTAACTTTGGCACAAATCTTTCAACATTTATTAACCAGTAGACTAATATGTAAATACCGAAAACTCATAGAAATTTACAATCTAATTGTAGAATTTATTTCTTTTTAATATTTAATACTTTTTTTTAAACTTAAGGTTATAAGAGTGCAACATGCACTTGTCCTGCTGGAGGCACTCCAACATTTTGTAAGCAGGTATTTGCAACGGTTTATGTTCCAACGGAAAACAAAGATGGCTTCTGCAAAAGTGGAGACAGATCGTGCTACTTGGTATACAGCTGGTTTGCGGGTAGATAGTGAAAGTACCTAGATGGTTCAGGACGATGCAGATTGAAATGGCAAGATTCTTTGGAAATTGTGATTGTTTGGAAGTGCGAGTCGTGATATGAATGAAATGTGTCCGCATCTGCAATGAGCAGACAACATGTTGCAAGGACAGAAATCACCACGGCACGAATTGAAGAAACTACTTAGATTGATCAACGGGTAACTCAGCTTTAAATCTCGTCAGAGCTGGGATTGAGATATGGTAGCACGCAGTATATCATTTTCTGATGTGCTGCGATATTGTACTGAGACTGGCTCAATGGACAAGGACCTGATTTCTACCTAGACAGATTAAACAAGTAGGTTCTGCATTCTCTATGATAAATGCCTAAATAGACTTGGTGATTATGATGAAATGTGATAGGTGAATATGCCTCTTAATTCCCTTTTTTGTATTTTCTGTCTATTGTAAATATTTTTTATTCGACTTGTAACCTTTTTTTCTGCTCGCCCCTCGTAGTTATGCATATTTCTTAATGATTTGTGGATTTTATAGATGTATCTGTTTTACAGTGTTAAGCTTTTTAAAATAATTTTGTACATAAAATATTAAGAGTTGATAGGGAAGTATTTCATATATATTTAATCCTCTGATGAATTTTTTTTTACAACTTCATGAATTGCATATTTTATATTAGTGTGGCTTACCAGTATAAGATATTTGAAATGATGCTGTAATTTTGTGGTTTGCTTTATCAATACTATAGAAAGTTCTGAATTTTTTTCCCTTTGTACTAGTATGCTATTAACTGGTATACTCGTTCTTCACACGGGTGGGAATTTATATATATCAAAATTGTTATGCATGAATTTTCTCATTTTTTTTCAGCATTTAGAGATGAAAAATAACAATTGTCTATAAAATATATTACATTTATGTCAAGTTTGCCTACCTACACTTAAAATTCAAATTAATATTTTATTTCATTGGTGATCAGTTTGATGAAAATGAATTTTATTTTTACAATGTATTACATGTAAATACTTTATACATATAAAGATATCTAAAATGATTCTAATAAAATAAAAATTGGACATGGCAAAGTTTTTATAAATAAGTAAATGTAAGGACTCAAATTGATATTTTAAAGACTTGTCATTCAATTCTTAGCATTTAATAATCTCCCACTTTGTAGAAACCATGAAATAATATGAACAGCTATAAATGGAAATTTTTTTAGTTCAATAGAATAAGTAAATATGACCCTGTGTTAATTTATCATTTGTAAATAAAATTTTAAAAAACCTCTAAAAATAGAATTGTGCATAACTTAGCAAATTATAAAAAAACCCAGTAGAGAAATTTACATGTTACTTCTATAACACTGCAATATTGATACAGTTTTACGTGAATAGATTTATATAAATATACCAAATATTAATTCTGATTTAAAAACCTGCAAAAAACATGAATTAGAAAAAAGTTTTAAGACATTTGTTAAGTTTACAACAAAAATGTAGATGAAATCAGTTAGCAACAGAATTTGATTTTGAATGTAAGAGATTTAAATAACTCACAAGATATATTGGAATACATGCAAAATAAATATAATGAGTTATTTCTACATGTATTAATTGTTTTAATACTTTTTTCTTAAGTTGCAATTACTGTAGCAAGTGTTGAGAGCTCTTTCAGCATATTAAAAAGTTACCTTCAGCAGTTGCTATATTAAGCATCAAACAAAAAAAATTAAAACTTTTATAAAAATAACATCACGCAATAAAAAACATGTGTATGGGTATGCGACACTTGGATCACAAGTTATTATTAATGCAAATATGTACTATATTAAAAATTTACATTAAAATTTTTAATAAATACTTTTTTTTTATATGAAGTGCCTATAACATGTTGATCTACTTCTTTTATATTGTACAATATTAAGGGAATGTACCATCAGAAAAAGTGAAATAATTTTCAGAAATTCAATTTAATTATCCTTAATTTTAAATAAATTTTTCTTATTGAATTACATATAATTTATAAAAATAATAGAAAATAATGATTTATGTATAAACAATAGATGGTTCCAAAATACAATTTAAACGTAAAAAAGTTTACTTTAAGCCATTGTTCATCTCATATTAAAGTGAGTTAATATGAAAGTTTTTGATTAATAATATTTATCCATTGGTGAAAATGAATTTCATTTTTACAGCACAATGAATTGCAAATTAGATGGAAAAAATACAATACAATATATATATAAATGAATAGTCACATAAAATTTCCATTCACAATTAAATTCAAAATTTATCAAACCAAACAAATATTTCTGTACAATTTCAATGATGAATAATATTTATCTATATATATAAAGGAGAAAAGCGACTCAACACAACTCACTGACTGACTGACTAATCACGAAATCTCTGGAACTATTCAACCTACAGACTTGAAATTTGGTAGACATGTTCCTTTGATAGAGTAGACATCAGCTAAGAAAGGATTTTCCGAAATTCGAAACGCAAGGGGCGTTACGGGGGGTTAAGGGCTTTAATAATAATTGTTTCCATGTTTAAACTACTTGAAGTACAATCTTGAAATTGGGTGAGCGGATTCCTTTCAGAGAGTAGAGATCCGCTACAAAATGAGTTTGCTGAAAATCGACCCCCAAGTGGCGTTGCAGGGGCTTAAGGGGCGTTATAGATAATTATTTCCATTTTTAAACTATTTGACGCACTGTCTTTAAATTTGATATATAGATTCCTTTCGTAGAATAATGATCAGTTACAAAACGGGTTTTGTGAAAACAGACTTCTAAGTGGCGTTGCGGGGGATTAAGGGGCGTAATAGATAAATATATCCGTTTTTAAACTACTTCACCTACCTGCTTGAAAATTGGTAGGTAAGTTTCTTTCCTGGAGTAAATATCCGCTACAAAATGGGTTTTGGGAAAATTGACCCCCAAGGGGTGTTGCGGGGGCGGGGGTTTAAGGGGCGTTATAAATTCCTATTTTTAAGTTATTAGACGTACAGTCTTGAAACTTAGTAAGCAGATTCCTCTCATAGTGTAGAGATCAGCTACAAGATGGATTTCGTGAAAATTGCCCCAAGTGGCGTTGCGGGACTTAAGGGGCGTTATAGATAATTATTTCCATTTTTAAACTATTAGACGCACAGTCTTTATATTTGATAAAGAGATTTCTTTGATAGAGTAGAGATCAGCTATAAGAAGGTTTTGTGAAAACAGACCTCTAAGTGGCGTTGCAGGGGAATAAGTGGCGTAAGAGATAAATATTTTCGTTTTTAAACTATTTGACCTACCTGCTTGAAAATTGGAAGGAATGTTTCTTTCATGGAGTAAATATCCTCTACAAAACGGGTTTGGAGAAAATTGACCCTCAAGGGGTGTTGCGGGGGGTTAAGGGCAGATATAAATAATTATTTCTTTTTTTAAACTATTAGACTCACAGTCTTGAAATTTGGTTAGCAGATTCCTCTCATAGGATAGAAATACACTGCAAAATGTGTTTTGTGAAAATCGACCCCTAGGTGGTGTTGCGGGGGTTCAAGGGGAGTTATTGATAATTTTTTTGCATTTTTAATTAATTGGACGCACAGTCTTCAAATTTTGATAAGCAGATTCCTTTCATAGAGTGCAATTCCCCTACAAAATGGGTTTTGTGAAAACAGACCCAGAAGTGGCGTTGCGGGGCTCAAGTGGCGTTATAGATAATTATCCCCATTTTTAAACTGTTAGACGTACAGTCTTGAAATTTGATAAGCAGATTCCTTTCGTAAAGTAGAGAACCGCTACAAAATGGGTTTCGTGAATATCAACTACCAAGTTTATTTTCGGGGGATTAAGGGGCGTAATAGATAACTATTTCCGTTTTTAATCTATTTGATCTACCTGCTTGAAAATTGGTAGGCATGTTCCTTTCATGAAATAGAGTTTCTCTAACAAAGAGTAAAATGAAAATTGACCCCCAAAGATGTTTGCGAGGGGTCAAGAGGAGTTACAGAAAAAAATTCCTGTTTTTAATTGTTAGACCCATATACTTAAAATTTTTTAAGCATGTTTCTTTTGTTGAATAGGGATCCACTAAGAATGTATTTTAAGCAAATCAGGTTCTTAGGGGGGTGCAGGGGGTTACTGGGACGTATTGACAAAAAAAATTACTTTTTTCGAGCTACAAGGACTATAATAATGAAATTTGGTTTGCATTTTTCTTTTGTTGAATTGAAATCCGCTAAGAGCGGTAATTTTGGAAAACGGCTCTCAACGGGATTACGGGGATATTTATAGTAAAACTTTTGCTTTTTTCTGTTAGATTTAGACTTGAAACTTGGCTTGCATGTTCAATTTACGGAGTAGAGATCCACCGAAAATTGGTTTTGCGGGAATCCACTTGGTTTTTGAGTTACGAAAGAGCAAACATCATTCTATGCTTCAATTTTAGAGATTTTTAGAAAATACAAATTAGATGAGTTCTGCCCTTTTTTTTATCAACAGGTGGCAGTTACAGGTATAAGTATATTTTTCAATTCAATCGAATTCTTAATGCTAGGACTTAGATATCAATACTTTATACATATATATAAGCAGTAAAAAGTTATAAAACATCATGAAATACCCAGCGAAGCGGGCGGGTAACAGCTAGTATATATATAAAAACAGCGAATCACAAGATTATTGTGTTGGACATTCCATAAACTTTTCAGGTCATAAAATTAATTGAATATATTTTGGCCATAGTATTCAAAAATAAGAATTTTTCAAACAAGAAAAAATGTACAACCAGACATAACAAATAATTTCCAGTAATTGAGGTGTGTGTGTTTTTTTTAAAATTGGCTTAAGTCACTTTGTTTTAAAGCTAAAAAGTACCCTTTTTTAAAAATGTTTTTTCGAGACAATAACAGCAAAAAGTCAGTTTGACCAGCTATTATTTCACTGTTTAAAACAAATTAAGAATTTAAATCTTTTCAAACTCATAATATGCCCAATGTTTAAAATTTTTTAGTCATTTTAAGTGATTTATGTTTCATAGGTTACTGCGAAAAAGGTTAGTATGGATTTGAAAATCTGTTTCCTTGTTGATTTGTAATAATTATTTTTCTCTCTAAACTTGGAAAAAACACAAGATTTTTTAAAAATATAACCAGAAATCTCAAACCAGAATCCATACTAACTTTTATAAAACATACCAATTGAGAGTATCTACAAAAACTTTCAACACTATCTTGAACAGAAAAAATTAATGAAAAAGCTTCTAAGTTACATAAACTATTTTTTAAAACAAAAATTGGCCTTGAAATCAATTTTAATTATGCAACTATAAGAACAGGTTATACATAACCAAGCAGAAATAATTTTAGCAATGAAAATTTAAACTATTAAATCCAAATAAACAACTTAGTTACAGTAACACATAGCTAATTATGTACGAGATAAGACAAATAACAAGTACGAGTTCAAAACACTCAGATTTTTTGTCAGATTTTAAAAAATGATTTTATTTCCTACAATAACCTTTCCTACAATTTCTTTAAATGATCGATCAACCATTTGAGCAAAATAAGACATTTTAAAAATTATAATGTAAAACTAAAAGAACGAAATAATCGTAGCTACTGTAGTAAACAAACAGTACGTGGTCACGTGACATAGTTTTCACGTGATCGTGACGTCACATGAATTTAGTCCATTGTGCTGCCTGAACTGCGCATGCCCTGCAACTCCAATGTAAATCTACAGAAGTTATGAGTAATTAATAAACGCAAGTCCACAAGAAAATTGTGTCGTGATTGTGTGTCATGAACAATATGTGTTAGAGACTCTTGAGTCCACTTACGTGTTAGAGCTATCGAATTAAACATTGGTCCTATGAGGCCAGAGTAAAACTAATGGATTAACCTATGGATTAAAAAAAAGACTGAAAAGCCAAGTGCGGCAAACAGTGATTGTGTAAACAGCTAAGTTCGGCAGCCAGTGATGTGAGGTGAGAGCAAAGTTCTTTGAATTTTTGTGAGAATTTTAATTATTTAATTATGTTTTTAATTGCTAAGTTGAAGAAAGACGAGTTAAAACTTGTCGTGGAGGAATTAAAACTAATTGTGCCAGATAATGCAAAAGTTCTTGATTTGAAAATTTTAATTGAAAGTAGTGAAGTGTATAATACAGACACAGAATTAGTTAAAACTGTTGTTGACTATGCCGTTGAAGAAACGAGTATTAAAAAATCTGCGAGTGAAGCAAATTTAGAGTTAGAGAAAATTAAGTTAGCACAGTTAGAGAAGCAATTAGAGCTTGCTAATATTCGGAAAGATTTAACACATGATTCTTCACTTTCAACAGTGAGCGCCACCGAAACATGTAACAATATTAGTATCGAAACGTTAATAAAAAGTGTAAAAACATTAACTATCTCTGTACCCTCGCGTGTTGAGTCATATAATTTATTTTTTCAGTCATTAGAGAAAGCATTCAAAACGAAAGAGGTTCCCGAAGAATGGAAATCGGAAATTCTTTTAAATATCTTAGGAGAGAGAGCGAATAACTTAATGATTTATGTGTCAGAGGAAGAATTGCGCAATTATGAAAAACTAAAAAATTTAGTTTTGAAAGAATTTCAGCCTACACCGCAAGAATGCTATAATAATTTTCGTAAAACTCAAAAATTAAATTCAGAGAGTTATGTTCAATTTGCGTCTAGGTTAAGTGCAACATTTGAGTATTACTGTCAGTTACGAAATGTTAATGAATTTAAGTCAGTATGTGAATTAATTGTTGCGGATAAAATGATGAGCGCTCTTGACAGAGAATTAGTGAGTCATTTTAATGTAAAACAAGGAGAAACATTTTTTAAACCCCACGAGTTAGGGCGAGAATGTGATATTTATTTATCTTCTAAAGATAAATTTAAAAGCGAGTCTAATACATTTTCCAGGTCCTTCTCTGGAAATGAAAATAAACGATTTGAGTTCAATAATCATCAGAGATGTAACAGCTCGCGAAGTCAGAGAGGAGTTTCGAGCGTATTTTTTTCTGAAATAAAGAGTGAAAAATGTGTGTTGTGTAAAAAGGAAGCACATGCTTTGCAATTTTGCCCTCAGTTTAAAGGTTTTTCGATAAATGAAAGAGTAGATTTTGTTAAAAACAATAAAATATGCTTTAAATGTCTATCCCCAGAATGTTGTGTAAAACAGTGTCGCTCTAGAAATTGCATAATTTGTAAGAAGCCGCATAATAAATTGCTTCATTTTCAAAGAGAAATAAAAAGTATCCCAACTCCCCAAATCGGGCCTCCTTCGGTCCTTGAAGAGAGATCACAAACGATATCTTTTAATTCTTCTGCCCCTCCGTTCGTTCCTAATTCAAATATAAACAAGCAAGAAATCGTGGCGACTACATTTAGTCATAACAAAATTAAAAGATGCTTACTGAGCACAGCTCGCGTATTAATTAAGGATAAATATTCGAATTGGCATGAATGTAGGTGTTAGATGGAGGCAGTATGGTTTGTCTTATAACTAAGGAGTGCGCCAATAAATTACAACTGAAAAGTGAAAAGATTAATACTTTGATCTCATGTTTAAATGATGCATCTATGATTGTTAACGGTTGCGTTAAAACGACAATTTCAAATAAAAATAATACATTCGTGAAGGATTTAAATATGTTAGTAGTTAAGAAAATCACAGATTTTATATATAATATATATATATATATATATTCCAAGTAATAAGTTTAATACTAGTGTTAATTTTGCAGATATAGAGTGGAGTTAGCTGATGAACGTTTTAATATTCCAGATAAAATAGACATGTTGTTAGGTGCAGAAATATTTTTTGAACTATTGAGACCGGAAAAATTTAAGATAAAAAATTCAGATCTAATTTTACAAAACACGGTTTTTGGTTACATTGTAAGTGGTAATGTAGATTCATTTAATGAAACTAAAGTTCATCCGAAAAAAGTACTACTAAGGTGAGAGTGGTCTACAATGCGTCTAGTCCTACAGATAATGGATTATCACTGAATGATATTCAGTATAATGGAGGAGTCATCCAAGATGACTTATATGCCCAGATGATTAGATTCCGTACTTACAGATATGCACTGACTGCGGACATTAAAAAAATGTATCGAATGATCCTAATTGATTCTGAACAACGCTGTCTGCAACAAATATTGTGGAAGGACAATAAACACGACCGAGTAAAAACATATGAGCTTCAAACAGTCACGTACGGGACGACCAGTGCCCCATACTTAGCGCAACGAACATTGAAACAATTGTCCTATGATGAAGAAAATAAATTCCCGATAGCAGCACCAGTCCTTCGAAGCAATTTCTACATGGACGATGCTTTATGCGGGGCGGACACCTTAGAAAAGGCTAAGGAGCTACGATATCAGTTAATTGAAATTTTGAAAAGTGCAGGCATGGAATTGCATAAAATCAGGGGAAATCATCCTGAACTTTCGCAGAGTATAAATGGAATCTACGATTTTTCTAGACCAAATGAGACCCAAACCTTAGGTGTGTCCTGGGACCCAGGAAGAGACACTTTTTCGTTTAAAATTGACGTGATACTTAGTGATTCGTATACCAAGAGAAGCGTTTTGTCAACTATTGCGAGACTGTTTGATCCTTTGGGTCTTGTGGGACCCGTGGTGTCCAACGCCAAGATGTTTATGCAGAGGCTTTGGAGACTTAGTATTGACTGGAAAGATCCACTCCCAAAGAAAGTGTATGATGAATGGCACCAGTTGTTAATTGGGCTAGAGAGCCTAAATAACATCAATATCCAAAGACGTGTAGTAGTTAGGAGAGGGGGGTGCCAGCTCAGGTGTCGTCCGCGTCACTTGACCATGGTTCAAAATTACGCGGACCGTCGCCAAAAGCCCTCGTGTTGCTAATCAGTGCGACGTTAATATTCTCTCACTCTCACTAACTCACCAAAGACGTGTAGTGATTGAGAATCCTTCATCTATAGAGATTCATGGGTTTTCTGATGCGTCAGAGCGTTGCTATGGAGCTGCAGTGTATTGCAAATCAAAAAATAATTCGGGAGTGACGTTAGTGAGATTAATTACTAGCAAATCGAGAGTTTCACCAATTAAGAGTCTATTTCAAGATTGGAACTGTGTGCCGCTGTCCTTTTGTCCAAACTTGTGAAAAGAGTGATTGATGCCTTGAAGCTGGAATCAGTTAAAGTTTATCTGTGGACTGATTCAATGATAGTGTTGTCTTGGCTACAAAAAGAACCGATGGACCTTAAAACATTTGTGCAGAATAGAATTGCTAAGCTTCAAGAATTGTTCCCTGTACGGCAATGGAAACATGTGCCATCCAACCAGAATCCTGCAGATTTGATTTCTCGTGGAGTAGATCCTGACAAACTTCTGAACCAAGAAATGTGGTGGAACGGTCCAGAGTTTCTATCTGGCAGTGATTATCCGAACAAACCTGTGAACATTAGTGAAAACAACGATGCGTACAATTCAGAACTGAAGAACAGTGTCCGTGAAAAACTTGAGAATGAAGTGCCACTTTTTTACATTTGTGTGAATGACTTTGTGAACAATTTGTGTAACCTTAGTAATAACTATTTAACCATTTTGCGTATCTTAAGTTATATTTTTAGGTTCATATACAACCTGAGGAGGAAGGTCAAAGCCAGTGGCCCACTAACAGTAGATGAATTGGAGAAAGCAGGGATCTTCTTAATAAAAAGTGTACAAAGGCAAGAATTTTCAGTAGAAATAAAATGTATAGAAAAACAAGAACCTATCTTGCCAAAAAGTAAGTTGAAAAGTCTCAATCCATTTTTGGATTCAGATGGAGTGCTTAGAGTGGGTGGCCGATTAGGTAATACAAATTTTCCTTTTAATCAAAAACATCAAATTATTTTGCCTAAAATCCATAAACTGTCATGTATGATAATTGAATATTTGCATAACAAATACTTTCATGTTGGTGCTTTTTCACTTTTGAATTATGTTCGCGAAAAATTTTGGCCTCTCAATGGTCGCAATCTTTGTAGAAAACTTTTTCATAAATGTATAATCTGTTTTAAATGTAAACCTGTTATAACATCTCAAATAATGGGCAATCTGCCTAAGGAAAGGGTTACCACTGACTACCCTTTTAACTGCTCGGGTGTCGACTTTTGTGGTCCTTTCTTCATAAAAAACAAAAGCCAACGCAAAGGATGTTCGAAAAAAATGATGTAAAAGTTGGAGATTTAGTACTCTTAATTGAAGAGAATTTGCCACCATACAAGTGGTTATTAGGAAGAATTATTCAAGTTTTTTTAGGAGTCGATAACAAAATTCGTGTAGTTAAAGTGAAAACTCAATTTAGTACTTGTAAACGAGCCAGATCTAAAGTTTGTGTTTTGCCAATGCCAAATGATTAAATACTGTTGATAAAATTTATTTTTTGTGTGTGTTTTAATCAATTCAAGTGAATTGTTTGTTTTTTTAAAATTTATTTTCAATGATATAGTGCATTTCTTTAAGTGTCTTTTGTGGAATTTAAGTGATGAACAATTTAGGTATATTTTGTGTAAATTATTAATACAGTGATTGCATGGTGTAACCAGTGCAATGTGGGGCGGTATGTCAGTTCACGGCATACGAAGCGCTATTTGTGTAATTAAGAGAGTAGAGTGTGTTGTTGTGTCTGTAGTAATGTATGTATAAACTGTGTCTGCGCAATCCCAATTGCGCTGCCTGAACTGCGCATGCCCTGCAACTCCAATATAAATCTACAGAAGTTATGAGTAATTAATAAACGCAAGTCCACAAGAAAATTGTGTCGTGATTGTGTGTCATGAACAATATGTGTTAGAGACTCTTGAGTCCACTTACGTGTTAGAGCTATCGAATTAAACAACTTTTAACAGGTGAATTCAATCTTGATATATTATTTTCATTCAGCACAAGTTTTTAAAATATGCACTCCAATTTTGGTACA
Source organism: Trichonephila clavata (assembly GCA_019973975.1). Taxonomy (NCBI): domain Eukaryota; kingdom Metazoa; phylum Arthropoda; class Arachnida; order Araneae; family Nephilidae; genus Trichonephila; species Trichonephila clavata. The sequence continues at coordinate 119,795 of BMAO01013946.1, forward strand.
TTATTTGACCCGAAAAAAGAGGGACCGAGTCAACTCTTCTGTCGACTCGGTCCTCCTTTTTTCGGGTCAATGTCTGTTTCTTAAATCTGTTAAATTTGAAACTTTTTGGCTCCATTCCGTCTGCAGCTTGATAAACTGCTGCAGGTATTTTGCAAATTGATATGACTTTACCATGGTGCATTGCGATATGTCCTCTTCCTTATGCACGTCATTATGGAGGTGGAGGGGAAAGGTTCTGTCTCAAATGTCTTTGAATTTGGGCAGCATCTCCAAGGACATGGTAAACAGTCCCAATTCTTGAAATATTTTTTGGTCAATCCCTTCCACCTCTATGAGACTCCTGTTTCCTTGGACTAGCTGGCTAAACTTGCCTCTCACACTAAACGGGAGGCATTCCAGGGGCCCATTGTTGGGTAAAGGGCGTAACAGACGGAGACGGGTGTTGGTGTAGTTGCTAGAACGAATATCTTTGGCCGTGGAGGTCAGCCCAGCATGATTCACGGTGATGCAGACAACTTCGGGATCACTGCCATCGCTGGGAATCGTGGCAATGGACAGTTCTATGGGCCCAGGCTTGCCCTAATGGTGAAAAATGTTGACATGGGCAAAAAAAGGCTGGTTGACTCGAGAGAGACATGTTGCTTGTCTGAGTAAATTCTGAAGAGTAAAATGATTCTGGCTGCTAGCTGCTTGTCTTATATATGCTAGAGCAGCATGACGTCATCTGGCATCTCATTGTGCAAAGCCTGCCGATGCGAGCACTCCAAATCTTTATCCAAAACCCGTTCCCATCGTTGGAGACACACCATACGCCAAGGTACGTTCTCTTCTCAATGAATTTCCCAATCATTCACAACCACGTCTACAAACTCACGTATACATCCGCCAGTCGCGTGTAATGCGTGTTATCCAAAGTATACGTATCCGAATTTTGAGGTTCATAGGTATCCCAAACTCGATTAGATGGAGGGAAAAGTTGAAAGTGATTCAGTTGAAAAAAGTGCGAGTCTACCCCTTTATCCCACGTCAGATCCAACTGACTCGTAAGCACAATCACCGCATTTCCAAACAACCGATGAACGTACACACCGAAAATGGGTTCAAAAATGACTGTATAAGAATACTCTCGCTCGTAATACGTAACTCGTTTGGGCCAACGACCCAGATTTCCAAACACGATGGTGGTGTCCTGTCGAAACAAGTCCAAAAAATTCTGTACCGAAACCATTTTATTTTACATCTTCTTGTATTGTGGTCTAAGGTTGGTATTTTTTTGGAGAAAAAATGAGGTCAGTCTCAGGTAAAACACATTATTTATCTACACAAAAAATATTAACATATTTACACTGAAACAATTATGTACAAGACACACAATAAACAATTATTTACTGTTATACAAGACAAATTCATATGTTTAATGAGTTAAAACCAAGTTATTTTCTCACACTCTTGTCCAGTGTGGGCATCATTAGGTCCATGGGTGTACCCTGCTGCTCTATGGCCAATCCCGTTTCAAAATGGTCCAAAAACGATATGAGGTCATTATTCTCATCAAAGAGGGAAGGCACCGGGTGTAACAGCTCGGGTTCTTTGGTATGAGCTAGGGATGCTTGAATCATCTGTTCGGGAACCAAGTATTCAGTCGAATCTTTAGCTCCAAATACGGATGACATTAGTTTATTAAGCAAAGAGTCATCCGTAATCATCGGCTCCAAGGTGTCGACAGGCTCCACAGGTTGTTGAGGAACAGGTGGATCTGGTAAATGAATCTGCACAGGTGGTTAAGGGACAGGTGGATCTGGTAATAGGATCTGCACAGGTGGATCTGGTAAAAGGATTTGTACAGGTGGTTGAGGTATAGGTGGATCTGGTAATAGGATTTGTGCAGGGGGTTGAGGCACAGGTTTGTCTGGTAATAGGATTTGTACAGGTGTTTGAGGCACAATGGATCTGGTAATAGGATTTCTACAGGTATTTGAGTCATCAGCTTAGGTGTCTCTGAGCAAGTTATCCCCTCAGGTTGAGACATCTGCTCAAGCGGATGAAGAATCTGCTCTGAAATGGACACGGATTGAGGGATGGCCATGACAGTCGTCGGACTGTCCATGAACACAGGAGCCACTAGTTCAAGTTGTCTTATGACTGGTGTGATGCGTACTATGTATCTTCTAGGCACACTAAACAATCGTCTCTTGGATGGAGGCCAGGACTTTTCCTCCAATGGTCACTTGCTCGTCTCTGCAGGCGTATGAGCCGGGGTAAGAGAAGGCAGCTTGTACGTTTTTTGGTCATACAGCTTTATTTTCCTGAAATCCCCCAGGCCTAATGTATTCTTAATGAGTTCGGGATAATGTCCAGTCCAAACAATGTCTTTTGAACCGACAGCAAAACGTAGCTTGTTCCACCCGGGATGGGATAACAGGTGTGTGGCTCCAAGGCCATGCGATGATACAACATCTGATCATGGGGCTCAAAGCTCCTCCTTAATAGATTGGGCTTTTGCGGGGCACCTGAGGAGGCTGACGGTTCATTAATTAGCATGGGCACGTAGGTCATTTGAATCAAATGCACCTGTCCAGGTTTCAAAGCCAAAAGTAAAGCCTTTTTTGACCACAAACATTTCTTCATAAATGAACTCCATTCCCTTGTCGGTATCCTTCAGAGGTTGATTGGGATTTCGTAAGAGTCCATGGAACACTTTGTCCCACATCATTTCGTTAGGTTCAAGTGGATTTTGAGTTCTGACCCCCACCCTGGCAGGCCTGAAATTGTCCAAATGAGCCTTTTTTTAGCCAATCTGGCTAAACATTCAAGACAAGCACTCGTTCAGTATTCAGCTCCTGGTAGATGATGAAGGCTTTCACTCCCCCTTGCAGAGCTACGTATTTCAACGAGTCTCGTTTCTTGGGAAGAGTCATGGGCGGCACGGTGGTTGAAATGGGCTTGGGCAAGGCGTCGATCTAGATCATACTGCTGGCTGAACGAGAGGCAACTTATGAGAAGCGTCGAAACGAGTGCTCTTTTTATAAGCTTTCAGTCAGGATGTGGGCGCAGCTTACATTAGCCAACCTTGCTCACGAGTGAAAAATGGGATTGATAGGTTAGTGGAGAATGACACACATGCTTTGGACGGCGATCCAATGATGACATTGCGTCTGGTTGCAAAATGGGCATTCCCCGACTCCCATCCATTAGAATTCAAAAGCATCCCGGGGACTCGTTTGAAAGACTCAAAGGACTCAAATCGCTTTAATTTTCGTAAATTTCAGCTTTGAACGTTGGTCTATGTCACAGATGGCACCAACATATAGATACTGTAAATATTTAAACAGCTCGTTATAAGACCCACAATTCAAGGCATACGAGACGATGCTGTTGCGGAAAGTGAAACCATTGTTCTTGAGACACAACACGGCCAAACCTTGGATGTGGAAAAAGATTTGAGCATTTACCCGAGAGGTGGGGATCAATCGCTAAACATAAGGGGGTGCACGTTCAGGTCACTGATACACCCTTGGTCTGAAATGAGGTCTCCAATACGGAGGTCTGAAGTCGGGTCTCCGATACAACCTAGGATCTAGTAGCAAATCCTCATTTCGCCGTTTTCGTGGGCATGGAGAATGTTTAGGTAGTCTACTAGAGTCTCGCTGAATGACGGAAGCTACCTTTGGCACAGGTGAAGAGACTGCCATTTTTATAGGTGGTAAAGTAAGAACGACTGGTTCAGGTGGTTTAGAAGAAGGCTCCATGGAAAAAATCTTCTAAGGAGTCAATCGGTTGTTGAGGTAAAGATTTCTGAACCATTGGTAGTTGAGGAAAAGACTCGGGAGCTATGGATAGCTTGGGTAAAGACTCGGGAACCATGGATTGTTTGGGTAAAGACTCGGGAACCATGGATTGTTTGGGTAAAGACTCGGGAACCATGGGTCTTTCAGGCCAAGATTCATAAATCATGGGTTCATCTTGAGATGGTTCATGGGTTGGAGAAGCCACTGGAGTCGGTGGCAAAAATTAAACAGGTGCTGGCAAATTAAACATTTCAATGAAATCATCATAATCTGGAGATTTCATTTTCGTAGGAATGAGTACCATGAGATTATTGGATTCTTTTAATTCTGCTCTCAAAAATTTTTCATTGCTCAGAAATAATTAATTAAGAAAAAAATTTTTAATGAAAAAAAGGAAAGTTGAAAGTTTTTGAGTAAAATGTTTTTCAAACATGCTCCTTTTTTATTTGTGAAAGCCACTAAGTCATTTCATATTAAGTCAGACAAGCTCATGAATAAACGAGAAAGTTGAGAGACAGCTGAAGTAGGTCGAATTAATCTTTTTACTCTATAATTTCATCGCCCTGGATTGGAAGAGATTCTGTCCAATCTCGGATGAAAACTTCCATCTCGTCACGTGGATCGGTACAAGCCATTTTAAATGACCCCATGAGTCTGGCTCACGTTTATAGTCACCTTTTCCCATTTAGACACACCTGCTGCCAAAGAAATTTTTCTATATCCCCCTTCAAACAGAGTACCATGAAAGGCATTACTATGCTTGTGCAAAGGTCGATTGATGTGGAAATGGGACAACTCTACCACATTGTTTGACTAATCAGGAATCTCGTCTTTGTCACATGACAATTTATGTTGGCTCACGTAAGCCATGGTCCGCACCAGATGAAATACATTTTTAATCTTTACGCATTTTTTGGCGCACCCCTATTGGGAAATTCCTAACGAACTTTTTCTTCCCAAACGTCTTCAAAATCACTCTCTTACTCGCATGCTACAATCATGTGCCGATGTTGTATTTTATTCTTCTCATTCACCAATCCATTGCACAAACGCCAAAAAGGTAAAATGACAAATTGATCCTGAATATTTTCCATCTCCCGGCGAAATGTATCAAAAACATTGTGTTTTACCATGATGTGAAACCACACTATGCCTTCCCTCAGACAGCGCTGAACTATTCCCCAAGCATCTTTTCCGAAGTCACTAACCTCGTGAAATTTTGCCCCCTTTTCCCACACGTTGGGTGTCTCTAACATCTCTTCCGTCTTTTTGGGTCACCAGTTATTCTTGCCTATTGGTACACTTATTTTGGTGAATCTCATTAGGAGAATAATGTTAATTTAATCTCATTGAAGGTAATTTAAAGTTATTAAATTTTGAAGCAATAATTATCAGACGACAACCAATTATCACCATCATTTCTTCCAAGTTTATTTTCCAGAACTCTCAAAGCAACATCAGCAGTTAGTGGTCTGAGAAGAAGTATGTAGATTCCCATGTTTTTACAAAATGCTCAGTTTTGTTACACAGTTAACACATTACAATTATAAAGTTAATATGTAAAAATGCAAAAATATAAATTAATAAATATTGTTTTAAATTATATTTTGTATCAATAATACTTTTATATCATGCCATTTCAAAATTATAATGAATTAATAATTAGGATTCCTGACTGATCCTCTAACAAAGCCACATGTTTGGCTGACTTGTGCAGCCACCTAGTGAGGGAAATCTCAGCTAAAACTGTCCTTTTACGCATAGAATCATAAAATCCTACATATTCTCTCAATCTGTCTTTGTTATGACCATACATTTCACGAGACATGGATTGAAAGTGCCTAAAGCCTCACACTTCTTCCCCTGCCTCATCTTCCTCATCCATTTTGGCGTCATCTATGACAGTGACGGTTTGAGCACATTTCGGAACCTGGGTTCTGAAGATCTACAGGTGCAATTGGCACTGGAGGATCGAAATTTATAGCCAGAAAACGTGATTAAGTCCAGCTGATCCAGGCCCTAGGCCCATGGGCACCCACCCCAAGCGCCTAATGGGTAAACCGACACTGATCTACGAAACTTTGCAAGCACGACGAGAGATGATTTACGTTTTCAGGATGATCCTTTTGTCCATGAGCTCATTTTTTCACCCCGAAACAAAATACACATTATTTACTAGGGACTAAATCGAGTTTTGGGAACGCGTGTTTACCATAAAAGTGACGCACAGTCGTTTGCTCCCGATATTTGGGAGAGCATACGAGTGTGCTCTCTTGAGGTTTCTGTAATAGGACGCAAGGGATTTGGACATGTCTGTGTCCAGAGGCGGCGTAAGGCGTTGGTGGTGTGGGTCACTGCCCACTACCTCGCGGTGCATAGGGCCTCGCACCTCAAAGCCAAAATAAATTAAACGACAGGTAACGAAAATCCAAAAGTGCACGCCAAATTGTTTTTTATAATTTATAAATTAGAAAAATCTCAACTCTATCTGTTTTTTGCTATAAGATATTGATATATCGACTTTCTAAAAAAAGACATTCTATTTATTGATGCAGAAAGCATATGAATAAACAATTCGTGGAAATATTGTTTTCCATTTTCTTTCATTAAGAGTTCCTCAACTTTGTCGTTTCTGCTCATTCGTTCATATATTTATAGTCTAGTAACATTAGCTGGATTTAAGCTGCAATCGCGGGGAGTCTCCGGTCAGAAAAGGGGCATAGCCCGGGAGTTCCCATCGTTAGGGAGCTAATTAAAATATCGCATGAAGAAGCAGTCTCACTTTATGTTTCTAAATCATATTATAATTTCTAAAAGCATTTGACATGAGAATGAATAATAGTAATACTGGGTATTTTTCATAATTTATCAATCATGTCACGCTTAGACAATCAGAGAGATTAAGATAAAGGGGGAAAATGGGAAAAAAGGAAAAGAAAAGTGGAAAGAGTTGTGTCCAATATGGTTTAAAGTTCAGGTATTATGAAATTTTTCAGTCAGACTTAATCTGGCAGTACAGAATCAAATTAATCGATTCTTTCGACTTCTCAACAACATTTATCCGTATCCGAGCCTCCGTTGAATTTGGAAGTTACTCCAAGATAGCTATGCAAATTTAGCACCTCATCAAAGGAATTTTTGATCAAAAATGCCCTTAAACGATAGGTCCCCGTTAGGTCCTTTAAGGTCCTACAATTTTTTTGTTAGGTCCTTTTTAGTTTTTTTTAAAATAATTTTTCAAATTTTTTAATACATTTTAGCACCTCATCCAATAAAAAAATGAAAATTTTAATGAAAATCGCATTCCTTATCGTTAGGTCCTCATTGGTCCATTATTTTGATTATTACATTAATTATTTTATTTGTTTTATTAGTAATTATAAATTAATTAAGGCCCGCGCATGCGCACACTGTGTAAAAGTATGGCGCGAAATTTAAATTCCTTCCGTCTCCTCTTTCAGCGAATGAATTAATATCAATAAATATTTTTGCTTTTCCAAGGCTTATTCATTATTCAAATACGGTTGTCCAAGCCAGAAATAAAATAATTACTAATAAATTATTACATGTACACGTTAAACATGTGGTCTGCAAACTGACTTTTATGGAGAGTATTGACTATACCCATAAGTATATATACACTATAATGTATGCCTACATAGGGTTGCTGCAAGTTGTCATTGTTGTACATGGAGGCTAGATGGATTCATCTAGCCTCCGTGTTGTTGTAAATAAGTTTTTTGTTTATTTATATTTATTCAAAATTATCAACCAAGTAAGTGATTTCACAATTTTAAAATAGTTAGTAAATCACAAGTAAAATATAATACTTTTGTTTATTTATGACTTGTAAAATTCATTTTTGCATAGATTTAGATGGCAACTTCAGTACAAATACGGATGTCTGTGTAAATATTTAATTAATTCCACCAGACTTTAGACGTGAAATTGTTAACAGTTAGGCTATCCGATGTAGCGGTGAACATCTTTGAATGATTGTATTAAAACAGAAGGTATTTGATATATATAATATATATAAAGTCTAATCTTTATTATTAAACCTTTTAGGAACATTGATACTTCCTTCATGTAATGAATTTCTTCTTGATCGGATTACAGCATCTTTTATTCCTTGAAGGTTAATCATTATAAAATAAACAATTCATCTGAGTTTGAACTTTTTTTTAAAGCCACTCACACTATGACGTTTTTAAAATGATATATGTTTTAAAAATTATATTTTTAGTGATAAAACATTCAACTGTCGAATGACAGTTAGTTTAAACAAAAAATGAATTATGTGGCTAAATATTTAATAATAAAATAATGTAAAAAAAAATATAAACAGATTCCAGAGAGTTTTGTAAATTATTCCCTTAAAGAATGGTTTCTATGTCTATTGGATGGTTATTGAATTAATTATTTTTAAATCTAATCGAATTTGACTAGCCATTATAAAATTAGGATGACATCACATCAGAAAAATCGCACCATAAAAACTTTTCTGATATTCAAAAAAATATAGTGCTTTAAAAAAAACTAACAATTTTGATGTATATTTTTTCGTCCCAACAATAATTGGTCATATTCCATAAGATTTAACAATGGTCACATGGGGTCAATTTGACCCCAGTGTCTAAAATATGTTGGGGTTATAATTACCCCATGCGACTAATTACGGTTGATACATAGTGAGAGATAATAACATTTATGTATTATATATAGACTATCAATATTACGGTCACTTACGTTTGTATCAGTTTATTATTTGGAAGTGTATAATAAAAATAATCTATTTAAACTAAATAAATAAATAAATAATAGGTATTTAAATTAAATCGCGCCTAACTATTTTTAAAGGTAGCAGCAGTGCGGTATAGAAAAACCGAATGATTAAAGTAGCGTCACCTACTAAATGCATCACGAAATGAAAAAAAAGTTATAGTTCGAATAATTCGAGGTTGGTAGTTTTCCAATTACGGAGCACAGTGCGACTCAGTGCCGTATAATGTCGCATTAGCAGAAGTTTAGTTGGAACAGATTAGTTTTCAAAGACGACAATAGAGTGCATTGGTCTCACTTTAGATTTAGGGAGGGATATACTTCACCAGGGATATACTTGAAGACCCGGACTACTCTGTCTGGGGATGGTGTCTATAGCAGTACCGTTTAAATTTCGCGCCATACTTATACACAGTGTACGCATGCGCGGGCCTTAATTAATTTATAATTACTAATAAAACAAATAAATTAATTGATACAAAAATCAAAATAATAGACCAATGAGGACCTAACGATAAGGAATGCGATTTTCATTAAAATTTTCATTTTTTTATTGGATGAGGTGCTAAAATGTATTAAAAAATTTGAAAAATTATTTTAAAAAAAACTAAAAAGGACCTAACAAAAAAATTGTAGGACCTTAAAGGACCTAACGGGGACCTATCGTTTAAGGGCATTTTTGATCAAAAATTCCTTTGATGAGGTGCTAAATTTGCATAGCTCTCCAAGATGCACCAATTATTGATATCGAATGACGAAAATCGGAACTAGAAATAGGATCAAAGGCTTGCCGATCATAATCTGACCCTGAGATTTCCGTGTTCACGTTGAGTAGCATAAGTCAAATCAAGAAGAGATTGAGATTAGTTCTTCGCTTGTGAATGTCAGTGACGTAGTCAAACAAGCATTTTCCAGTTTTGACCCGGGATTGTGTTCGTTTCCCATGACAGATGCTCATTGGTCATAGTTCAAAGCTGTCCCAAACACAGCAGTTAAATAGCAGCGATGAATATTTTCCTAACGATGATGATCATAGACATTTTTCCCATTTCCTTTTCTCAAGAAAACTTAATAATGGTTTAACTCAACGTCGTCGCTGGTTGGTTTATTCAAGTTCTAAAAATAAAGTTTTCTATTTTCCATGCAGGCTATTTGGTGATTAACAAACTCAAATTGTAAAGGAAGGGTGCTGTGATTGGAAACACTCAAGTAGTATTTTACACAGACATGAGAATACTAAATAACATATGGCCTATATGTACCAAAGGATAACATTAGAGAAGAGAATGGAAGTACGGAAAAAGCATTAAACCGGGAAAACGAAAGGTGAATTCTTGGATCTCAAAAACATTGGTACAATTTGTTTGAGAGAGATTAATTGATTTCAAAATTTCTTAGCCTACCATAATCTGGCGTTTAGAGGTCACAAAGGATCTCTCAAAACAGAAGAAAGATACTAATAATGCTGGAAACTATATACTTATTTAAATTGATATCTAAATATGATCCTACGTTTTGGGAACACATAAATCGCTTTAATAATAAGCACCTTACATACCATTATCTCTAAGCCACGATATCCAAAATTAATTAACCCCAATCATGCCAAACACAGTTACCATTGAAGTGATTGGTTGGATAAAAGAGGCAAAATATGATTCTTTTTTACTCGACTGCACTAGAGACTGTAGTAGAATTTAACAAATGTCGTACATCTTAAGATATTGTAGTACATCAACTAGAAGTATAGAAGAAAACTTGATCGGAATTTTTGCTGTCACTGAAACGTCTGGAGAATATTTGACCAATAGAATACTGGGAGAGCTAGAAAAAATGGCTTAGATATTCAGAACTGTCGTGGACAAGGATACAACAATGGTGCAAATATGGTAGACATAAATCGTGGAGTTAAAACTCGAATATTAAATATAAATCCCAGGGCATTTTTCACAGCTTGCGATTGTCATAGCTGGAATCTGTTATTGGTAGACGTAGCTAATTCGCCAGTTGCAACAAAAACATTTTTTGGTTTTATTCAGAAGATTACTTTTTTTTTTTACTATTTTCAAGTTCCAGCAAGCGCTGGAAAATTTTTAAAGATATATCAAGATAATTTAAATAAATATTAAGTCTTTATCAGACACAAGGTGGGAAAGCAGAATCGAATTGGTGAAGGCCACATTATTAGAATTTGATGATGTTGTTGAATGCATATAAAACTTAAAAAATCAAACGGAACAATTCAACACACTCAATGATTCCGTTTTAAATGAAATGTTCAGTTTTGGAATTTATCGTATCATTACATGTAAGGTATGAGTTATTAACGCATGTTAATACCAAAAGCAAATTATGGCAATCTGTACAAGCGTATTTATGTATTACTCTTGAACATATTGCGTACATTTTATAGCTTGATCAAAGAGTATCGTCAAACTGGATTCAGAAAATGCTTGTCTGATGCTCGTAAGAGTTTATTGAGAAAATTAGTTATGGTTTGGCAAAAGCTTTAAAAAAATAAAAAGGTAGCCTAAAAGAAAAGAATGTTTGATTATGTAAGAGGTGGACAACTTATGGAGTCTGTGAAAAGCCGGTATGAACATGATTGATTCTGTGATAAGCAATATGGATTCAAGATTTTTGTCTTTAAATCAACATTTTGATAATTTTGTTTTTCTCTATGACTTAAACAAGATAAAAATATTCCAAAAGAGCAAATACTGAAAAACTATCAAGATTAACACACAGTCCTGCAAGTAGGTGAGAGCAGTGACTTCCAACCTTACGAATGATATGAAGAGTTACAAAATATGAGATCCAAAATTTACTCAACACCATTACAGACGTGAAACATCTGCTCCAAGATATCATAGAGAACGATTTGAAAGAAATTTTTCCAAATATTTACATTGTTTTTCGAATTTTGTTAACAATACCTGTAAGTACCACGCTTCTGCTGAGAGGAGCATTTCAAAATCAAAACTGATAAAAAATTATGAACGAAATACAACGGGTCAGAAAAGACTTTCAGTTTTAGTAGTTTTATATATTGAAGAAATATAGTATCTAAGATAAATTACGAACCAATCATTAAGGATTTCAGCAAAACTAAAAGTAGAAAAAAAAAATTTGTTTCTGTAATTTTTCTTTTCTTTTTCCATTATTGTTTAATGTGCCAAAGAAATATGAGTAAAAAGTTTGGTTTGTTTCTTTATGAATAAAAATTGGTTTTTTATTTTATAAACGCTCGTCTTACACCACCAAAGGGCCTCGCGAAATGTATCTTGCCCACATTAAGTTCAGGTCTCGCACCGCCACTGTCTGTGTCAGTCTCAAAATGATTGTGAAACCCACGGGCATTTACGTTATAAACACCACGATAAAAAAAAAATTCAATGCTTGCGTTTTCACTGTCCTCATTTCTCCTTTCCATATTTAGGTTTTCTCTGCCCCCGACCCATGTTTGGGTTTCATTTGCTCCCGTTTTTTCCTTCCATGTTTGGGTTTCCTTTGTCCCCATTTCTTACTTGGGTTTCTTCTGTGTACCTCCTCCCATGTGGTATATATATATATATATAGAGAGAGAGAGAGATCTGGAGCTTTATAATTTTTTTTTTACTGAGAACCATTTATAACCCCGTGCACCACAAAGTTTCTCATTGGGGCTTATATAGAAGTAAGCATAAAGCACACATCACAAAGGAAATAAGGATTACAATACAAACATCCATGCCTTCTGCGGGATTTGAACCCAGGCTCTCGTAACCGCAGTCAGCGTCACAAACCATTATACCGGACGGGCAGCTGAGCTGCATAATGAAATTCAATAATTAACCATATGGGTTGAAATTCTCTTCTAGAGAAATCGCATGGTGATTTAAATAAAAAAAGCTGGCAACGCTGATTGTAAACACCGCCTTTAAACAAAACCCAAGCTAGTATCTTGAGATTTGTGTTTACATATCATATGGCGGTGTATATTCCCCCAAATGTTTGGGAAAAAGCTGTTGAAGTTTGCAGAATTTTGAAATCAGAAGATAAAGATGGGTTTACGGTAATATAACGTTTTGATCATTATTAAAAGTTTTTATTTTAGAATATACACAAAATATTTACGTCTCTTTTTAGAATTAGTTTTATATATTTTGCTTTCAAGTAAATAATTTATTTTCTTTGTATAAATAATAAAATCAACAGCAAAAACCAAAATATAAATAAATAAACAACCACTTTTTCGAAATATTTTGTCTTAAATTACGTGTTGAATGTATTCTTTTTGACAAAATATTGGAATAAAATGTGTATGAAATCGAAATATAAGAAATGTATTTAAATTAATATATTATTAGTATGTATCATCAAGAAGTAAGTCAAGAAGCTTATAAGTATTTTAAAATAATAGTTATATCACACTTCGGAAATTTGCCGTAACCTTCCAAATAAACTAGATCTCTCTCATTCATATGATTTGTTTTTGATTTCTTGAATTAGAATGAATAAACACAATTAAATTTTTACACCATTGATAGGTCTCGAAATTTGCGTAGAAATAGTGTAATGTAACATTGCATTTTTATAAATTAAAATAACTGTTCTAAACTCTAGAAAAGCAACAAAAATAATAGAATAAACCAAATAAAAATTTATGTTAAAATCTTGCAGTTCATGTTGTGTAAGTAAATTTTGGTTCAAAAAGGAAATATATTACTAATTCACTACAACTAATTAATTACTGCACACTAAAGAGATAGTAATTAGAAATTCATGCAAGATTTTATCCATACCAAAAACAAGTGTTTTCCAAGATTGCAATATCTTGGTAATAACTTTTTTTCCACTTTAATGAAGTCAATGTATAATCTAACAAAATTACCACTTTTCTTATAGTGCTGCTTTTTCAGTATTTTTAATTACTAATTTAACATGGAATTTATCGGCATCCACAGCAAAATTTTTAAGTACGTATGTATATATAAAAAAAATTTTTAATTTTATACAAGTCAAATTGTTGTTCTTTTTAATTTCAATACTAAGTTTAAAATGTAAATTTTTAACAAAAGCCTTTATATGTGTATTAAAATTATTAATTAAAAAATTCTTGATAAAAAGCAGAAAAATTATGCCTCAATCTTAAGGTGGATTTTTTGCATAGGGCAGCGAAATGTTGAAATTGTGTAAAACGTAATTTGGAAAATTATTTTTCTGTAGAATTTTGTCTAACTGTGCTAAATAAAAAAAGAAAGAAAACTCTCTCTCATAAAAAAAAACTGATAAAATTTGTATTTCAATTTATGTTAAATAAGTATTTTATAAAAAAAAGATCTATTTAGAAAAGAATTAGGTGGATAATCAATTATATAACAATCTCAATATCAGAAGTCAGGATGCATCTCTCATTTATAAACATAAGACTTCTGTTTGATAAACTTAACAATCCATCTTGAAATATTTTGTTATACCATTACCTTTTATTTATTCTGAAAATTAATTTAATCATTTCTGCTGAGCATTAATATATGGTTATTTTTATATTTAAGTAGAATAATTATTATTGAAGATATTTTTCATTTGTCATCAATGGCAAATGATGTTTATAAATGTGAGGCATCTCCAATGGTAATTTTAAAGAAATAATTTTTACTATAAGTGGATTATTGTTGTTTTCACAATCAATAACATGTATAATATATATAATTTAATTTTTGAAGAGTAATGAAATTTATTTCTGATCATAACAAGTTAAAATTACACTGGCTTCGCCAAAGTACCATAAAAACCTATTCAAAGCTTATCATAATTTTCAAAAAGAACAAATTAGAAAAAGTGAAAAAAAAAAGACATGGAGTGAGGGGGGGGAATGTATAGAAGGGAGAATGTATATTACATGTGTGTGAATAAATCAAGGGAAAGGTGACTAATGGAGACTATTATAATGAAGGAATTTGATACAGGGCCCACTGAGAACTAGCTATGCCAACGGTATGGACAATTTTGTACTTATTTTGGAATAAATGGGATGTACATAGATAGGTAAAATGCTCCTAGATATAATTTTAAATTTAAAGGACAAGATAAATGTTTTCTTTGCTTAAATTCAGATTTTGTAAGCTTATACTATGTAACATTAAAACTTCTTGAGTATCCATTTTTGATTGTCTAATATTGTTTGGTATTGTAAAACCAATGAAATATTTTTCTTTTAATATCCTTTAAAAATTCAGTTTTTAATGAGATAGCATCTTTTGTTTTCAGGATTTAAATTTTATATTTGTTAAGTAATGGAGTTAACATTCTTTCTAGCTGAATTTTGTAAAGTTACTTGCATTTTGGATCTATAAAACTAAACTTCATGACTTTTTGTGTATGTATATGCCAAAATTGTGCAAAATCCTAATATGTTGAAGGAGTATAATTAGAAAATGGACCTTTTTTTCTTGTAAAGCTACTCGATTTTCCTTAGGAAAGTGTACATTGTAAAGACAGAAAATAGTAACCCTCAACAAGTGCAGCAATCTTTTTCAGAAAAAGAAAGAACCCAATTCTTCTCCTCAGAATTTAAAAAATTAAACATGATTTACTAAAATATTCAATTTATTTGAAATATATTTTATTAGCAAACAGTTCATATTTTGTTTGTGAAACATTTATATTTTGTTCATAAAACTTTTTTTAAACATATTTAATTTCTTTCCGTGCAAAATCATATATTCCAGAAGATAATTTTTTTTTATTAATTAATAAATCCTACTTCTTTTTAAATTTGAAAGAATTTCTATCAAATAATGAATATGTGCTAACTAAAGTACTAAGAGTATGTAAAATGAAATAAAAAAGAAAAATATTTGTTGTTAATTTTTTATTAATCCATATGTTTGACCAAATGATTGATTTATTCTTATTTGTTTTGATTTGTTTCAAAATGACCTTTTATGTTTTTTACTAAACTAAAAGATAATAATAAATTGTCATCAGTTTTTTAAATTATTGCTTTTGGAATATGATTACATTAGGAGGTTGCTGTGTAAAATTAAGTTTATGACCTCACTCCTGATTCAAATTTTTTGTAAGAAAAGCAAAGTTTAATGAGTGGAGAAATATTGGGATTTGAGTATCTTTTTAAGACTCGATAAATAAATAAAATGGTATAAAAAGTTCATAAAATTCAAGCAGTTTGTTAGAGACATTTCATAAGAATTAATTATTAGGTTTAATATCTACTTTTTTATTATAATTTAAATTCCATATAAAAATCTATAATTTTCATAAAAATGTCTATTTCATAGATATTCTTTAAAAAGTTACTCATAAATATTCTAAATGATATTTTGCTCTGAATAGAAAAATAAATAAAAAATACTCTGTAATGAAGGATATTTTTTATGTTTATATATATACATTATTGAAATATAAGGTTTTTCTTTATGAATGGGAGTTTATTTTTTAGTGTTTAGTTTTTAAGAAATTATTTATTTACAATCATGTCTAAAATTAGGGTCACAAACATAAAAAATATGTGAAAACTGAAGAACTATTTACTGTGTTTCCAAGAAATTTGGCATAGAGACATTAAAATGTAAATATATATATATAAAGGAGAAAAGCGACTCACTCATACTGACTGACTGACTGACTGACTGACTATAATCACGAAATCTCTGGAACTATTCAACCTACAGACTGAAATTTGGTAGACATGTTCCTTTGATAGAGTAGACATCAGCTAAGAAAGGATTTTCCGAAATACGAAACGCAAGGGGCGTTACGGGGGGTTAAGGCTTTAATAATAATTGTTTCCATGTTTAAACTACTTGATGTACAATCTTGAAATTGGGTAAGCGGATTCCTTTCAGAGAGTAGAGATCCGCTACAAAATGAGTTTGCTGAAAATCGACCCCAAGTGGCGTTGCAGGGCTTAGGGGCGTTATAGATAATTATTTCCATTTTAAACTATTTGACGCACTGTCTTTAAATTTGATATATAGATTCCTTTCGTAGAATAATGATCAGTTACAAAACGGGTTTTGTGAAAACAGACTTCTAAGTGGCGTTGCGGGGATTAAGGGGCGTAATAGATAAATATATCCGTTTTTAAACTACTTCACCTACCTGCTTGAAAATTGGTAGGTAAGTTTCTTTCCTGGAGTAAATATCCGCTACAAAATGGGTTTGGGAAAATTGACCCCCAAGGGTGTTGCGGGGCGGGGGGTTTAAGGGGCGTTATAAATTCCTATTTTTAAGTTATTAGACGTACAGTCTTGAAACTTAGTAAGCAGATCCTCTCATAGGGTAGGATACGCTAAAAATGGGTTTCGTGAAAATTGCCCCAAGTGGCGTTGAGGGACTTAAGGGCGTTATAGATAATTATTTCCATTTTTAAACTATTAGACGCACAGTCTTTATATTTGATAAAGAGATTTCTTTCATAGAGTAGAGATCAGCTATAAGAAGGTTTTGTGGAAACAGACCTCTAAGTGGCGTTGCAGGGGAATAAGTGGCGTAAGAGATAAATATTTTCGTTTTTAAACTATTTGACCTACCTGCTTGAAAATTGGTAGGAATGTTTCTTTCATGGAGTAAATATCCGCTACAAAACGGGTTTGGAGAAAATTGACCCCCAAGGGGTGTTGCGGGGTTAAGGGCAGATATAAATAATTATTTCTTTTTTTAAACTATTAGACTCACAGTCTTGAAATTTGGTTAGCAGATTCCTCTCATAGGATAGAAATACACTGCAAAATGTGTTTTGTGAAAATCGATCCCTAGTGGTGTTGCGGGGTTCAAGGGCGTTATTGATAATTTTTTTGCATTTTTAATTAATTGGACGCACAGTCTTCAAATTTTGCTAAGCAGATTCCTTTCATAGAGTGCAATTCCCTACAAATGGGTTTTGTGAAAACAGACCCAGAAGTGGTGTTGCGGGGGCTCAAGTGGCGTTATAGACAATTATCCCCATTTTTAAACTGTTAGACGTACAGTCTTGAAATTTGATAAGCAGATTCCTTTCGTAAAGTAGAGAACCGCTACAAAATGGGTTTCGCGAATATCAACTACCAAGTTTAATTTCGGGAGATTAAGAGGCGTAATCGATAAATATTTCCATTTTTAAACTACTTGATCATCCTGCTTGAAAATTGGTAGGCATGTTCCTTTCATGAAATAGAGTTCCTCTAACAAAGAGTAAAATGAAAATTGACCCCAAAGATGTTTGCGAGGGTCAAGAGGAGTTACAGAAAAAAATTCCTGTTTTTAATTGTTAGACCCATATACTTGAAATTTGTTAAGCATGTTTCTTTTGTTGAATAGGGATCCACTAAGAATAAATTTTAAGCAAATCAAGTTCTGGGGGTGCAGGGGTTACTGGGACGTATTGACAAAAAAAATTACTTTTTAGAGCTACAAGGACTATAATAATGAAATTTGGTTTGCATTTTTCTTTTGTTGAATTGAAATCCGCTAAGAGCGGTAATTTTGGAAAACGGCTCTCAACGGGATTACGGGGATATTTATAGTAAACTTTTGCTTTTTTCTGTTAGATTTAGACTTGAAATTTGGCTTGCATGTTCAATTTACGGAGTAGAGATCCACCGAAAATTGTTTTTGCGGGAATCCACTTGGTTTTTGAGTTACGAAAGAGCAAACATCATTCTATGCTTCAATTTTAGAGATTTTTAGAAAATACAAATTAGATGAGTTCTGCCCTTTTTTTTATCAACAGGACAGTTACAGGTATAAGTATATTTTTCAATCAATCGAATTCTTAATGCTAGACTTAGATATCAATAATTTATACATATATATAAGCAGTAAAATTTATAAAACATCATGAAATACCCAGCGAAGCGGCGGGTAACAGCTAGTATATATATAGAAGCATAACAATATGTAAGATTTTAATTGTGAATTAAGATACAAGTCATATCAAAAAGTGTGAAATCATGAATCAGAGATAAAGCATTTAACTCAGGAAAAGTGTGTCTAATATGGAGTGTGACCAATGTGAACTGCTATACAAGTCTCATAACGAGCTACTATACTGTTTATGAAGGTGTCAATAAGTATTTATGGCAACAAAGCACATTTTTCCAAAAGTGGGTCCTTTAATCCCTGGGGTGTCCTGGGAGGGGAGCTACCCTGAGAAATGGCTTTTTCTAGACCATCCCAAACACATGTTCAATAGAATTGTGATCTGGAGACCTTGAGGGTCAATCCATGTGGTGAATATCCACTCCTTTATGAAATTCATCCAAAGCTGTGAGTTCTGTGTGGCCAAACATTATCGTCCATAAAAATGTAGTGTGGGCCCACAGCACCCAGTAAAACCTCACATAGGCTTCCAGGATCTGATCCCTATGGCTCTGTGAGTTGACAGAACATGGTACTTTTTTGTCTCATAAACCCCTTGCCCACTTTTTTAGTTTAGAGTAGATAATTAATTAATATTCAATTTTTTCAAATTTATCAACTTAAATGTCTTTCTGACTCCTGGTACTACTGCTACTTTAAAAGAATTAAATTCTAACTAATGAATTATGGTGTTTAAAATTCAAAAAGCACATGTTTATTAAATTAAATGTTGATACATAAATAATTGTTGAGTAAAATAACTAAACAACAAACAAATAATTTTAATGGGAGGGATGAATCTGGTTCTACAATAACAAATTTTCAACATTTGGTAACAATCTTGTCCGGCCTAACGTTAAATCTCCTCTGTTAGTAGTATCCAGTTTTTTCTTTCTTTTTTTTTGTGTTGGAGATTGGCAACCCTAGGCTAAAAGTCCTTCTCATTAGGAAAAGTAATTAAAAACTTACTCATAGTATTCCATAATTTGGGACAAATAACAGGTTTGCCTTTTTAAAGCCAAAATTGCTGACAACTGTTTCTAAACTTTAAGATCTTCATTAGTGTTTATTATGATCAGTTCCTTTTGTATTATAACTTCTTTTTCAATGTGACCATGTGGCCACGGTAGCCTAGTCATCAAGGTAATGGGCTCACGGCTGGCATGTCATGAGTTCGAGCCCAGTACCACTGAAGACCCGCCGTGTAGGAGAGTGATGCACTTTAAATCTGTCGAGAGCTCAAACATCCTCCCATTGGTGTGGTAGTTAGGAAAAGGAGTATGCCAACTCAGGTGTCGTCCTCGTCACTTGACCATGGCTCAAAATTGCAAGGTCAGTCACCAAAAGCTCTCATGTAGCTGAACAGTGCGACATTAATATTCCCTCCTCAATGTGACCATATGAATTCATAGTCTATGGTTTTTCAATAATCAAAGCATTCTCAAACCTAGTTTCAAAATCTGAATAAAAGGCATTTAAATGTTGAACGTAGGTTAAAATATCCTCACAGATTGTGTGTGACAAATTGAGAACATTCTGAACCTCCAGTGTTATACTTTTTAAGCTTAACTCTGGAAAGAAATGCTGAAATGGTTTTTGTTTTAATAAAATTTATGCTGTCACCTTGTAAGTGCAAATTAATCTCATGAAATTTAGTAAATAAATCTGTTTAATAGGTAAAATTTGGTTTCTACTTGATAAAATTTTCTTTTAAAATTAAAGTCATAATCTAGTTTAATGAGAGCCACTATCATAGACTCCCTCTTACATCTCATGTATCTCCAAATTACTTTTTTGCTAACGCGGACCCCTTGCAGGTCATCATAGACCCCTGGGGGTCTATATAGACCTTTTTGTGAATCTCTGATATAAATGATTACTGCTTCAAGGATAATTTTGTGTTGTAGTAGTTGATTGTTTTTGAATTCTTTAAATATATTTTAAAACTTTTCTTTCATTAAACAGAAAATTTTTGAAAATTCACAGTTAAAATCCCTTTTAGTTAAATTTTTTTTAAAAAAAATGCTAGTTTATCTAAAACCGTTTTAAATTTCGGAAAAATTACAGAGTTTTCCAGATTTAATATTTTAACTACAGTAGAAGTCCGATAATCCGGCACGTTCGGGACCGGCTCGGTGCCGGACTACCGAAAATTCCGGTCTATCGGGTGGTAATTATAAGAACAATTAGGTTAATAATTAAACTACAAATACAGTATGCAAATACATACAACAAAGTTTATTTTGCATTTCATATAATGTATGTACACGTACTGTAAAACATATTTCACTTAGATTTAAAAAAGTCACGAATGTCTTTTTGTTTTCTTGACTTTTGGCGTTTAGTATAAATTTTTTTTAATGATATGGAAATCAATAATTTCTGAAGCACTGTAGCTAGTACTAGCCTCAGCAAAAGAGATAAACTTATTTAGTGATTCTGTAGCTTCTGCCCAGCTGATTTTTTCCTTTTCTTCCGTTTCGGCATCTGAGTCACTTTCTTCAAGATTTTGAGTAGGCTGAGGGTTTACTACAATGTTGATAATGTCCACATCGGTTAGTTTTTGTTCAACAGGCTCATTCTCGTCTATTAGAAGCCACTCCTCTACCTCATCTTCAGGCAGGTTTTTCAAGGGATTGTCAGCACTTCTAACGACATCCAAAACTTTGGTCAGAGCGTCTTGATGGTTTTCTTCCTCATCAGTCTGTAGAGTTAAGTCAGATGCAGGGTTTGCAGCTGGCCAAAGTTTTCTCCAGCATTTTTGGAGTGTTGTATTTTTTACCTGGTTCCAAGACAGTGCAATATCATAGACGGCATCTTTTACTGTAAACTTTTTTTGAAAATCAGTCACGTCACAGTCGGCATTTAACATGCCTTGAATAAAAGACCTTCTATAAAAGCATTTAAAATTTTGAATAACCCCTTGGTCCATGGGCTGAATCAAAGATGTTACGTTAGGTGGGAGCAGAGTAGCAACAATATTTCCAGAAACTCACTCATCTACTGGCGGGTGGGCTTTGCAATTGTCCAAAAGAAGGATGGCTTTAGTATCTTCTGGTAGACCAAGGCTTTTGAAGGATTCCTTGACCTCAGGCACAAAGTGGTGAAAAAACCAGTCTTTAAAGAGGGCGGCAGTCATCCACGCATTTGATTGAGCATCGTATTGGACAGACAAGTGTGTAACATTCTTAAAAGCCCTGGGTTTTGCAGATTTACCTATCACAAAAGTGACTAAAGTCCACTCTGTGGTTTCCAGACGCATAGCACATAGCAAAACTGTTAATCTGTCTTTTTTTTAAAACCCTTGGCTGCTTTTTCTCCTCCCCTAGCTAGTGTAGATGTTGGTAAACATCGCCACAATAGCCCTGTTTCATCAGCATTGTAAATCTGTTCAGGTGTTAAATCATTATCAGCCACGATTTTCTCAAACTCGTCTTTGTATTTTTCTGCAGAGTTTTGGTTTGCTGAAAGTGTTTCTCCAGTTACATCAAGTCTTTGACTTTCAAGTCCAGTTACATTCCATGCCGAAACTTAAAGTTTCTGAGCCAACCATCAGAATAATTACATTCACTTTCAGCAACTCCTAAATCTTGGCCGAATTTCTTTGCCTTTTCAACAATCATTGGCCCTGTTACCGGCTTTCCTTCAGAACGTACTGCACTAAACCATTTGAACAATACACTATCTACCTGTTCCAGTTTTGGTTTTTTTAATGTTTGTCTAGAAGCCAATTTTTCAGTTGTTAACGATTGAGAAGCAAACTTCATTAGTTCATCTTTTTGTTTTTTAATGTCATAAATAGTTGATGAGCCAATATTAAACTCGTTCATTAAAACATTTCTATTCTCGCCTTTTCCGTTTGATGATTTCTAGTTTCCGATTGAGAGTCAGTGTTACGTGTTTTCGTTTCTCTCCTTTTGAACTCGAAGGCTTAGGTTTTGAAAACATGGTTACTGTACAGTTAGAACGAAAATCACTTTTTTTATAAACAGTTTCAAAAGTTACGTTTACTGCGATGTGAAAGGACACAAACAACAACGCACAAAAAATGGCGAAGACGCTTCGTGATTGATTAATGGAGCTGCACTGCACCTGAATTTGCTGTGACAGCTGAGACTAGCCGGCCGCTAATTGTTTCCGAACAATACCGAGTGCTTCCGGATGATCCCGAACTACCCCCGAAAACTTCCGAATAGCTCT
Source organism: Trichonephila clavata (assembly GCA_019973975.1). Taxonomy (NCBI): domain Eukaryota; kingdom Metazoa; phylum Arthropoda; class Arachnida; order Araneae; family Nephilidae; genus Trichonephila; species Trichonephila clavata. The sequence continues at coordinate 142,408 of BMAO01013946.1, forward strand.
CGAGCGTTTTTATTTGCTATAAAGACACACTTTTGGAGAAAACCAAAATTTTTACAATTTTCCGGAGCCCGATGCCGGACTATCGGGCATTCCGGACTGTTGGATGCCGGACTAATGGACTTCTACTGTAAAATAATAATAATTTACTTTCAAAGCTCTTGATCAGTCCAAACATAACCGAACTCAATTGTTTTTCCACGGCCTTGCAGGTTTTTTTGTTAAGATCACATTTAAATGTAATGTTATGTCTGAGAAATACAATAATTTTGTCAACCATTTTGCATGATACAGTTGTTTAAAATCTTTTCTGTTCTAATTATTAAAAACCTGGCGTATTTCTTCCATTGAATTCACAAACATTTCTAAAGATGTAGTCCGACTTAACCAACATGCGTTATTAAATATTCAAAGATTATCATATTTACAATCAACATCCTTTAAAAGTAATCATTTCATTAACTTTTCCTGGTGTTTCTTTGAAATAATTAGTTCTGAATTTTGTGATTAGCACTTTCTAATGAATAATACAATGAAAACACATTATTTGGATGTCAAATTTATTTTGAAACAATTTAACAAAAAAAATACATTTTATACTTGATACAATATTTACTTGAGTATTATTTTCTGCTCATTGACCACAACTTAACAAGCATCAATATCTCTCTTTCAGTTCTTTTTGGTATGTTTATTAATGTTAAAAGTTCCTTGTTCATTCTCTTTTGAAAAACGAGCAATAATATCCAATGTGACAGAGGACTTTCTGTAAGATGTTCATCGTGGCACATTTGCGATATAATCACAGTTACTATGTTATTGTTGCGAAGTTGATTCAAAATATTAGCATTCATTTTTAAAATCCTGTCTATTTATTTACAACTCTCGAATTCTTTGATTAACATTTTCTTTATTATTAAAATATTAGAACAAATTGGGAGCAAATTTAATATAATTATTTTTATAAACCCGTCATCTGAAAATACCTTTGAATGTTTAGCCAACATTTTAGAAATTTCAAAACTGACTTTTGTAACACTATTGATTTTTACAAATTTTGCTAATAAATTCATCAGATTTTCACTTTTAATCATTGTGAAATTAGATCTTTTCTTTACTCAATGTTTTTTTGTCAATTTCTTTATGGTGAGTTTCAAAATATCAGATGATAAATGTATGATGTTCAACATGCAATAATTTCAGAATACAGACCTCAATGTCTTTTATTTTCATGTTTTAAAAAGCCATAATCAAAGGTTCAAGTATTTACAAAGCTACATTTATTCTTTGATTTCTGCTTTTTTACTGGTATCATTTGAACCATCTGACTATTAAAATTTATGTATTAAAATTCAATACAAATTTTGGCTGTTTAAGATTGCACCCACAGACAAGTTTAGGAAGACATTCATCTGACAAGCCAAAGGGTCATATTTTGCCTTTTCGCTATATGGTGTATCTGTTATCCTTCTTCATTTATGCTTGTTACTAGAACTGGCATAGAGCTTTGTGAAATTATATTTTTTTCTCTCATTAATAAATTAAAATTTACTCAATTAAAGTTTTTATTTCAAATTTTTTGACGCATCAGAACAGTTTCAGGCGCGTCAAACTTAGCATGTAAGTCTGTAATTGCCTTCTGGTTTGGTCACATGACATGGACGAAACCAACCTATCCAGATAGGAGAGGGTTGTGAGAATCCATTTCAAGTGGTTTAACTTTAGGAACTTGCTTTTGTCATCAGCAATAGCCTCAGTTCTTTGAATTTTTGGATCGTACTATGTACATGTAAATTACAGTTTTGCCATTTGAGCAATGAGTATGAAGCATTGCATAATTCATACAATGGGGATTGGTCCACCTTTAGGCGGGGAGAGGGTCTCCCTCCCTTAGTATTGTGTAAAAATTTTGTTTTCATACTTGATTATTTAAATTTGATTTTTTTTCCTCCAGAACTATGTCATTGAAGTGCGAATACCACCGTTCAAATGGCAGGTTATACGAAGATACAGACAATTTGTGGAACTTCATGAAAAAGTAACTAATTTTTGTGTATTGAATAATTTATATAATTTTGAATAATAATTTTTATAATTTAGAGTTTTTGTACTTTTTTTTTGTAATGGTAATCGAATTTATGTATTTGATGTGTAGAAGAAATTCTGTGCAATAATTTCTTTATAACCTTTATGGATTTAAAATAGAAAGCATTATAAAGAGTAATAGATAAAAGCTGTATAGATTACTGTAATTTTTATTCTCTTTTTATTTATCTTTTATAAGAAGGGGAGACCTATTTAAATCATAAAAATATTTTATGTGTTTAAATTAATGATAGAAAAGTGTACAATTTTTATTTACAAGTTTTATTTTCAGTATAATACTTGAATATATTTTATTCTTAGATTAAAACAAAAAATATTACACAAAACTCATATTTTTGTTAATAAAGTGAAAAATAAGTATTAGTATGAATTCTGTGAATTCAATGTTTGACTCCAAATCTCATGTCTTTGTCAACTAAAAAAAGCTTTCCAGGTATTGCATCTCTTCCTATGTTATGATGCCACTTCCTGTTGAACAGATATAAAAGCAGACTCTCAAACACAAATGAGTTATTTTTAATGCCACACACAGATCTGTGATATTACTTCAAACAGAAGTATTCATCTCTTTAACTTTGCTAAAATTATTAACTTAAATATAGCCTTTCCTAACTCTCCGACCTGGTTTGGCTACAACTCAGCTAAAACCCTTTGATTTTGCTTTAATTACAATCTTTTACTATCCTTACACTATAAACTCTATTCAGGATTTCTCTTCAGACCATAACCCAGTGTTCCTAAATTTTAATTTCAAAATTTATATGGAACCCTTTCAACTAATTGGACTGACTTTACTAAAACTTAAATAATAATTTCACTTTATTTAACTACCATCCCAACAGTATTTCTAACACCAACAATATCATCAAATTCTTAATCCCATATTTAAAATTTACTACAATAGAGTCCAAGAAGCTGTCAAAAAAGAACTTTAAAAAATGTTGCATAGACACCTGGAATAATAAATTACAAACTTTAAACACCTAGTACACCTAGTACTAGAAGCTCAGAAATTTCTTAAAAAGAAATGATCGGTTATCCATGCACTTAACCACTCTACTAGCATAACCATCACAGACTTACCAAAAAGCTAATCTCCTAGTCCAACAACTTTTAATATGATAAAAATATTAATCCTAATCAGTACAGATTTACTAATAAATTATCCACTCTGCATCCCTTAATCAGACTAACAGTCATCACTCCTCTAGTTTGGCAAGTTGCAATAATTGATTGGTTATATATATCATTATGCTATTTATATCTGGTTTTTATTCTATTTACAGCACTGATATTTACCGTAATTTCGCACGTATAGTCCGCACCATCGTATAGTCCGCAGACACGATTTTATATAAAAAAAATTTCAAAAATCGTCAGATAGTCCGCACCACCGGATAGTCCGCGGACTATACGTCCGAAATTACGTTATTTTAATACGGCAATATTAATGTATTTTAGAAACAAAGAACTAAGTATAAATAGAAAAAAAGTACTTCCTTACTAATATACCTTCAGAAATAAAACGCTAAATACAAATAAAAAACAGTGCTTACTAATTAATCATATATCAATTAATCACACATTCTACTACATTAACAAAAACCTTCAAAGTCCGATTCATCGGTATCAGAATTAAACAGTTCTAATATATTTTCGGGAAGAGTGTCCGAAAGTTCATTTTCAGCATCACTATCTTCACTGTCAGTGATTTTCTCGCTTTCACTAACAATCCCGGCTTTTATAAATCCCGATCATCGGCAGTTCACGACAGCGTGTTTTTTAAATTTCAATGATTTTAACCGTGAACAACCAGCGTATTATCCGCACTGGTGGATAGTCCGCAGCTTCAAAAATTCGCATTTTAAACACAGATAGTCCGCGGACTATACGCGCGAAATTACGGTAAGATAAAGATAGTATTTTAAGAAAAACGTATTAATTCTTGTTGCACTTACAATTAGCAGTGCAAATTGATGATGAAGTTCGTACTAATTGCACTTACAAATACAATGCCCAGGAACAGTTGTTACTAAGTTCATGCTTTGAACACGACCATTCCTGCAAAAATCTGGGATATCTCTGTCAATGTGCTAGTTACCATTTGCAGGAGAAGGAGTCGCCATAAATCCAGTTACCAAGCTTAGGGGTAATCATTATAAAGGTTGCTTCATGAGTTTAAATTAAATACAGTTCTAAATTCTGCATTAAATTTCTCATATCGATCTAATGTACCTCAGATCAATATCCAGCACAATTTCGAAAAGAACTTAATTTTTTTTTTTGGTACTCAACATATTGAGCAAAATGAGCCTTGAATGCATACTTGTGACATATGTAGGTTTATAATTCAGGAGTCTTAGATTTCTAGTTTTTCCTGGAGTGTTACAATGCTTATTAGTAATCTTAAAGAGTTATACAAATTTATTAAATCATTTTTTCCTTCTTTATATCGGGCATGAAGGATTGTTATTAATCTTGTAATTATATGAAAAGTAATAATCTCTCTATTAAATTTTCTTTTTGAAGTTATGTAACTTTGTTATGTTATGCAATGTCTTATTTTTTTAAAAACACTATAGCATCTAAACATGTTGTTTTCAAAATAATTTGACTACCCTTCACTTTGTGATTTCTAAAATATAAATATTTTATGATTGCTTATGTTTGCCCCACATTCACATGTTGTAGAACAGGGGTCGGCAACCTTTTATCTGTGCCATGCCAAACCAACCTACCAACATGATTCAGCGTGCCATGCAATAGGAAATATTTGAAACAATTCCGATTCCCACGGCAATACATGCAGAAGTAGGGAATAGAGGTCGAAAATACGGATTTAGACGTTAATTATGCATCATTTAAAGATGTTTATTGTCAGAAATATACAACATAAAAGATAACTATTCCTCCGATATAAATAAAAATTTAAAACTGTACACATAAATATGCATCTTTTAAGAATTTTTATTAAAACAAGGAGTAAACGCGTAAAATATATGACTATTCTTCAATATGAATAAAACATAAAATTGGGCGTGTATAATACATTTTAAAAAATATTTATAAAATTGGAAATAAACAACATAAAATATAAGTGTTCATGCAACATAGTTAAATAAAAAATTAAAATTTCAATGCAAACCTTGACTTTGTGTGACTTTCAATTTGACATAGAATTCTAAATGTTCAGCTGTTAATCAATTTCTTTCGACTCAAAATATACTTGTATTTCATGAGAAAAAAGTTGTTCACATAGATAGGTGGAACTAAAACGGGAATTGTTTGACATAAAAATGTAATTTCCTTTTTATATCCAGAAACAGCTCTTTCTAAAACTTCACATTTCTCATTAGAATTCGTAAATGTGACCTGATGTTTCGTTTGAAAATGTCTTTGTACACTTGACATACGACATACAATACTTTCGCGACATGGCATATATACAGAGCGATATTTTTGTTGAACGAATCCAAATTCATTCATCCAAGAACCGTGAACACCAAGCTTTCTTTTTTTACTCGCCATTTGATTCAATATCTAACTATGAATTGTCGCAATAATTATACAAAACGATACAAGTTTTCACAAAAAAACTAACAACGTGACAAAGTTATAAGTAACCTAAAAATCACAACGTGCATCAAACTATATTCAACTTTCGACTATAATGGTGCTCAATATTCGTATATTGGCACGTCTAATCGAGAACATTAGAAGAATATGAAGGGGGAAAAAATAGTGATCTAATATATATTTATTTCTATTAACTCTTGATTCACACCAAAAGAATAAAATAAAATAATTGTATGATTTCTTAAGCACACATACATCACTCAAAAAATTGTAGTTGCTCTTCATATATATTTAAAAGGGCATTTGATATGAAATTAGATTCCCTCTCCGTACCTAATTATCCCACGAGCAGCTTTTTCACCAAATTCATTTTCAATCCAAATTAAATATGTTGATAGAATAACAATTTTTATTTAGCAGATTTCTGCTGCAAAATGTTTGTTAAGAAGAATTTTGATTTATACCTAAGACATTAGTTCCTTCCTTCGTAGAGGCCGAAGCTCTTGGTGGGTAATGGATGAACTACTTTCTTTTTTTTATTCACTGAGCAGTAATGGATGATACTTCATTGTACAAGTATTACGCAATAGCTTGAATTTGCGTTGAATATTTAACACTAATAATGAGTAACATTTAAACACACAAAAGATGTTTTCTTTTACATAAAGCACACAAACTGCATGCAAGCTGATTCAGCAGAATCGTTTTATGGCAGAGAACTGAAAGTAAGAAATAAAAATTTTATATAAAAATGTGTGAGGCATTGAAAGGAGAGACAGAGCGATTTAGCTTTATCTTATAATTTTGTAGAGAGAGTGGTGGCGTGCCACTGAGAATTGCTTCGTGTGCCATAGGTTGCCGACCCCTGTTGTAGAAGTTTGGAGAGAGGGCTGCCAGCTCAGGTGTCATCCTCATCATTAAAACGAGATTCAAAATTATGATGTACATTGCTAATAACCCTTGTACCATTTCAAATTCTAATGTTATTGAAAAAAAAAGAAATCCAATCAGAGGCTTATGATTGTATTTTTCTCTTGAAAAAGTATTGATACCTATTTCATCTATTTACTGTTTTTACTTATAATATCTATTCATTCAAGACTGTAAAAAATGTGTTTACAATTATTTGAAGTTTAATACTTCTCAATAGTTTGATGAAAAAAATTAAGTGTTCTGAGATTTTTTATAAATATTGTTTTTTTTAATACAGTGTTTGTGTTATTATTTGCTCAAAAATGAAGAAAAATTTCTCTCAAATTGATGAAAAGAATTATATCTATTTCTATATTTTTTGTTTTGAAGTAGACTATAAAAAACTCTTCAGTGTCATTCATTTAATTGTAAAACATGGAATATAAGTTCTAAAAATAAAATTTTATAGAAAAGTGAAAATTACAACAAAAAATAAACTGAGAGTTATAATCTGGTCTGTATCTTTGAAAATGATATCTGAGTGTTCCAGTTTTAATTCAATATGTTTGCCTTTATATTCCAACATGTTAATGCTAAGTAATCTAAATATGTATTTCGAAATTTCAAATTATCAATGTATTTTATGATATTTTGATTTTTATTATATGTTTATTTGCAGATGATAAAGAATTTCTCAGTAAATAAAAATCTACTTCCTCCTAAGAAGTTACTTGGTAACAGATCTGAATCATTTATCATGGAGCGTCAAAAAGCATTAGAACATTACCTTCGAACTTTATTGCATCGCTTTATTTTGCTACCTGAACCTTTAGCATTATTTCTTGATTTTCAAAAATATGTAAGTTTTTCCTCCTTTCTTTCAATGAATCTATAAGTATAACGATATGAGAAAAAGGGAAACATATTTTGAAGTATTATCTTAAGTGCTTTTTATTTGATATTTTTCTTTGTATAATAATTAGTATGCAAAATTTCATCATTTTGTCTTTTTAGCCCATATTCTTTAAATGCTATTATGTTGATTGTAATTAATTATCATTTAATTTACATGTAAGAAAATCTTAAATATATTAGCTTTGAACGTGAGGAATTAAAGTATAATTATGCTTTTAAATAATCTTCTATACAAAAGTATTATTCAAAAGCATTATTATTGTGTAGCTTTTTCTGTATTGGACTGAACAAAGTATATAATGTATTTTCTATGAATTCGGAAGACCTTTTGCTCCAAACATAAAAATTGTTCTTTTAAGATTTTTATTAGGAGTACTTTAGTGGAGGTTTCTGACTTTCTTGTGTTTTGCACCTCTTTTAATGAGATTTGATTTTTCTTACTTGATTTCTCGACTATTTGTTAATAAAATATACGAGGATGTATTCTTAAAAGCAAATAGAGGAACTGAGAGAATAAAAAAATATTTCTAGTGCTGGAAATTTCAAAAAAACATTATTGCTGAACTTACACATAATAGACTATATATTTAAGCACAAAAAAAAAAAATTTGATTATTTTTATAAAGCAGAAACCATGTTTTTACAGCTATGCATTATATTATGCTTCTATTATAATGCTTGTTATACTGAAAGATGAAAAGTATTATTTGTTGGCTATGTACATGTAAAGTTTTCATGATTGAGACGTCTAATTGTGTGTCAAAATTTATATGTGTTGGCTGACATTTTTAAAATTACTAAGTGTTACTAAATATTATACGCATTCATGTATCAAATTAAAATTTAATTATGTATAAGTGCAGGCATGAATGAAAATTCCAATGTGTCTAATAATTCAATAGGATTGATTTTGTATAATTTAGATATTTTTGTTGGTAAATATTTAGCAAAATCATAGAATTGAAATTTCTTATAAAAAGTGATATTTTATGTGTGTGTGTTAGTTTGCAATCTTTTGATTCATTTGGAATTATTTTCTGAATTGTAATCACAACTTATCAAAATATTTGTTATATGTTAGTGTGAAATATAATTAAGTATGTTATTACTAAAAGTAATCTTATTTTTTATATTTTTTTCTGCATAATGAATATTTTATTTTGTTCCTTTTTTCCATTATTAATATTTTCGATGTTTTGCATTTTGACTATGTTTTTTAGTGAATTGTGCATTTTATAAATATTATTCTATAGCTTGCTTAGATTTCATTATTAGAAAATTGTCTCATTTATTCCAATGATAAGCATTTAATCAATCTTTTTTTTTAAATTGTGAATATGGAATATATGAATCTATATAATGGATGATTGTTTTTACTTTCCATTTGAATATGTATTGTACTTAATTCTAGAAAGTTGAGTTTTTTGGGTGATTTGTTTCGAAAGGAAATTACATTAAAATAAATTTTAATTTAGAATTATGTACTAGAAAAAGAAAAGTTGTTTTGTGTCCTTCTTTCCCTCCCAGCTTTGTAGTGGGAATGATTGTTTCTTATTTGTTTTATTTCACATTCATATTCACCATTATGGATTGCGAAATAATGTCCATTTACACAAAACAGGGAAAAATATATTTTTAAAATCGTTTGGCTATTTTTCTTACACAAGCCTGTACAAAAAAAAAAATAATAATAATAAAAAATGTTTTGGAAATTTTTTATATAGTTGTGTGTGAAATCTTTATAGAAATCAAAACTTGTTTAACAAATGTGAGGTCAAAACTAAGGAGTATGAAAGAAATTGCTCATCCAAACTGTCTATTAAAGAGGATAGGATAGTTGGTTTTGATAGTGACACCATGTGCAGGGAGCGGCTTTCTCATTTTCAATGTATTTCTGAAGTGTTATCTTTTAACTTCATATGCATGCTTTTTAATCTTATATTTGCATCTCCCCCCCCCCTCGAGTTTCACTGAAAGTTTTCATAAGACATGTAGGATCTTTATTAATCTTTTTTTTTTTCAGGAGATACGAGCTATGACTTCCGTTCTCTCAGAAATTCTATTTAATGAAGGTATCTTTGTAATATTTATTTTTATTTTACACTATTATCTTAAACTGATACTTGATTATTTCCTTTTGGATTACTGCCAAAAGATTATATTTACTTGAAATGGTGTTTTTAAAATTGAACTGAATCAAAATATGTAGGTGATTATCTGGACATTTACTAATTACCACAGAATATTTCAATATGATTAATGTGAACAGTATATTTATAAAAATGAGTAAAACATTCTAATAAAGTACCTCGTCAGGCTATAAATTCTGATATTCATATAAAAAAGTTAAAATAAGAAGCATTGTGTTATAAAATTTAAAACTAAACCTTTTTTTTAAGGCTCTAATTTACATTTAAACCTTTTATTCAAATTTATCACCTTTTGACTTTAGACAGGCTTTAAATTTCATTGATCAAACAATGTATTAAGGCTCTTGAAAAACAGCAATTTTTTAAAAAGAATATTGCGGACAATGTCTAGTAATGAAATTCAAAATCATCTGCTGCATTTGAATCACAGCAGACGATCTCAAATTTTAGTATCAGAAATTATTGCACTACTTAGTTGATTTTTCTATATTTAAAACCTGATACTAAATTATAGCATTCAACATTTATTCATAGAAAACATATGCACTTATCTATACACAGCACACATGAATTTATATATATTTTAATTTATAGATGGCAATCTCTAGCTCAAAAGGTGGTGTTTTTTCGGTACAATAATTCGAACTACACATGTTTTGTAGTTCAATGTCAAAAATTTATTTAAAATTAAAATAATGCCAGTTTTTAATCGATTTTTTAAAATATCTCTACACATCAGTAAATTAATAAATTACTCTAACCAATTTACATACTGTTGTTAAATCAAGTATTAATCATTTCTTGATTTAATTTAGTTCAAAAAAGATCATTTCAAAAATTCGTAGATTAAAGAGAGGAAAATAAAGCTCAACTAAGAGTGGTGTATTTCTTCATATTTAATGGTATTGTTAGCTTCAAAATTTCTTTCAAGATAGAGCTATTGCATATTTTGTGATTTCTGAATGTATTACTTTTTATCATCTTATATGCTTTTTCTAAATATGAGAATTTGAATTTATGAATACATTCGGATTTTAATATTCTAATGTAACTCATTTTTTGTCCAATATTTCTTTTCAGTATGTTTACTTTAATGGTTAAGTAAATATATATCAAAGCACTTGCTGAAAGAAAGGATAGAAGATATTTGTTTGACATACAGACATTTGTATTAAACAAAACATGCTTTTCTGTAGAACAATGTTCTGTGCAATTACAGTGTGTGTTTCACTCTAAGATATTAATATCCATTATAAAGTGTATGTATTTATATAATTTATAAATGTATACAAATAGTTATAAACAAGTACAACTAGTGTCAAGATAGTAAGAAATATTAGCCGCAGTAGAACAATAGCAAACTCTTGGCCTTAGCAACTTAGATTGCAGGTTTAAACCAAAGTTTTTTGATTAGTCAACCTTCACCTGTAATTTGCCTATAAACTGGGCCATAGGAAAAGGAAGAAATATTATAGAAATGTAGTTATTACTAAATAAAATACACAATACTATTAATATAATGATAAAATTTAATAGACTATGAGTACTTACTAGTATAGAGTCAAGATCTATGCAATAAAACTGGAAGATAAAACTTACTTTGTGAGCACAGCATTATGTTATATTTCCCGCCAAGTACAAAAAAGCATTAGCAGTACCTCATAAAAGTAAAATTTGTAAATTATGATAAAAAATAATAGAAAGTCTATATAAATACATTTAAGAACCTTAAATATTGATATAAAATTTAATGAAATATATAAGGATTTCCTAAACATACACACAATGATTGTAAAATAAAATAAAGTTCACATAATATATTTCTATATGGAGGGAATTTCATGAAATGTTCAGTATGTTACTTCAAATAATTTAAGTTCTTTGTAGTTAAGTTTCGGCTATTTTTTTAGTATTAAATAGAGCCTTATGTTGCTATTTTGGGTAATTTGTTTTAATATTTATAGTGAGTTAGCATATCGAAATGGTTAAATTATTCAACTCAAATGTAATTAATGAAAAGTAATTCTCCATAGTAAAACGCATTTTTTGTTATAACTAAGCAATCAGTATATTGTTTTTTGTTTACTTTAGCAGGGAAGAAAGTCATTATATATATTTATATTTTGATAATTTATAAAATTCAGAGTTTTGTTTTAGACAGTATGAGAAGTATTCTACTGTGCAACTTATTTCTATTATTTCCAAATTAAGTTTCCAATGTGTAATTTGGTCAAATACTGGTTCTGAGGGGCGGTGTGATGCTCACTGGTGTGCCTTTCTTGGTTGCAGACTGAAGAATCTATCGTTCACCACCAGCAATTACCGAATCGTGAATGAAATATGAGTTTATCATCGCTTTCAATTAAAAGAAGTTGAAATGTTAGAGTACAGTTATCTCCTGTAAAAACGGTTTCGAATTCATACTTATTAACGTTTTATAATGCAGGCATTTGTGAATTTATCATGACTAAACAAAATATGTATCATTTTTATGTATATAGTTTTATTCTAAGATTTGAGTTGTTTAATTTAACTGTAAGTATGTATGATAAAATATATTGTTGACATCCACTTTTTAACCAATATCTTTTAACTATGCAGTAGATTAACTGACAGCAATGTTGTATTACCCTTTCGCCTTAGCATCAATTTAATGCAATGAGGCAAGAAATTCATCAACAAATGATAAAGTCATTTCATTACTTAATATATTCTACTGGTTTATAAAGTTCTATATCATTTCTTTTTGTAATTACTACAACATTCAAATGGTGCTCAATAGCAGGTCAAGTATTTTCTTGTGTTTCATGTGTTAATATTACAATTCAAAACAGCACACATTGAAATTATACAGGAATGTGTTTAATTTACTATATGTATATATAACATGTTACTTGAAAGAAAAATTCAGTGGTGTGTAGAATTAGTGCCACACTACCTTGGCCAGTAGTATATCCATTTGAAGATTAGCTAACGCCTATGTTTTGATATTTCTATTACTTACTTTTGGTACTTCTTGCTTGAATAAAGTGAAACTATACTGTTAGTAAAAGGTATGTATTGGTCCTTTAAAGTAAAACATTAAAAATTGGTCCAATAATATATGATAAACCTGTGTAGTTAAAAATTGGATGGGCTGAAGAATAATTTTTCTCAATTAGTGCAACATAATAAATTTTTATTTTGACTTTTTTTTAAAAAAAATTAAGTAGATTAATCAAAAGAGAATATTTGTAATAAAGTAAAATTATTCATAGTTGTGACTAAAAACCCATATGGAGTGAAATAATAGCTCAAAACTTTGCGATAGGTAGTTTTGGAACCTTTTTATCTGAGTACCTTTATGACTTTTGTCCTAAGTTTGAGTCTATTCTTCTGCAGACCATCATTAAAAAATAATTGGAAGTGACATATATTTCATAGAGACCTCTTAACTCTTTATACGAGGATGGAACTTTAAATAAATACTGTCTCTCTAGGTCTGATTTGATTTTAATTTGCATCCCATTGTGAAGCAACAAGAGGGCTGTTAGTAACGGACCTTGTAATTTTGAACCATGGTCAAGTGACAAAGATGGAACCTAAATCTCTCTCTAAACAGCCACATAATACCAACAGGAGTACTTTGAGCCTCATAAAATTTAATGTGCACCAACCCACCTATACACAACTGCTCTTTGGGTGGTGCCAGAACTCAAACCTGCTTCTCAACAACGTCGCGAGTTGGCCGTGATCTCGTGACCATAAGCACTTGTCTCTAGGATAAGGCTTTTGTGAACTTTTTTAGTACTTTGCTGAAAAGAGAAAAGTCACAGCAATCATTGTGCACATATGTCTTCTTTTACCACAAATAATTTGTAACAGACTCAAAATTACAATTATTCCTTAAGACCAGAAATGTTTATTTCATTGTTGTAGGAAGCTGTGATTTTAGCTTCTTTTGAATATCATACGAAGCTTTTCTCTAGTACTTTTGCTGAGCGGTGCAATATTCTCCCTTCCCCAGATGAACTAAAGACATTTAACATATTTATGTAATGTTTTGAATGAAATGTGGAATGATATTTTGAAAGAAATAAAGCTTTTAAAAAATCCTGTGGCTTTTATATCCTATTAATAAATAAGGTTTCCCCACCTACTGTAATTATCAAGGTATTGGTCTTTTGAAAAGGAAAATCTTCATGTAATGCATTGTCAACTATAGGAAGAACGATTCTTGATTTCATGAATGACAGAAAAAAGTTGTCCATGGCTACTTTCAATTGCCAGTCTCAGAAAACACGTGTCGGACTTGAGCGATGCCATAATTGATTCAAGCAATGTTTTGTTTCTATCAGAAGCCTGGTCAAATGACAATGAAAATATTGACATCCCGAATTATAATTGCATTGCGAAATTTAAGCGTATAAATGTTAGATCAGCAGGAGTGGCAATTTCTCAGAAATCGAATGATGCCTCGAATATAGTAACTTCGAACATGAACATTTTATTACGATATATTCGTAAAATCGATATTGGTCAATCATCAATTGGTGATGCATGTGCTGCTCACTGTGTTTTGGACGATGAAACAGACATCATAATGGTAGTTGCTTACATTTCGTCCAATAACACAGTTAATAATATTATAAAATTTTTCTCAAAGACTTATGATTCATGGTCGAGTAGGCTCTGATGAATTAGGAGAAAACTATCATACATTGCCACTAATTTTAGCAGGAGATTTTAATGTTAATTTCGCGTCCGAAGATGGACAACTCTTGGTAAACTTTCTACAAGATAAATTAGAACTACAAATGAATAAAATGAACAATAACCGAAATGAGTCTACCACAAGACAGGGAACAACAATCGATGCAGTTTTCTCTAGATACCTTTCTAATTTTCATTCAAAAACATATGTATCTTATTTCTTATACCATAAGCCTATTGCCTCAGTCATACAATCAACTACAGTGATTACTGATGTATCCCATAGCGAAAATAATGAATAAAAATAAAAAATCTATTCAACAATATTAATTTATTGATGAAAACCCATAATAAATTTAAATATTTGTAGAAAATTAATATATGTATATGAATATACATGTATATATTTTTTATACATATATAATCAAAATTTCTCTACAAGAGAGATGAATTAACATGATTAATACTAAAATGAATTGCATGTAGATGGAGCAGGAGCGAAAGAAGTTTTACTTCAGTCGTGTGGTCTAAAGCACACTTGTTTTTTTTTTAGCTGCTAGATTTTTTTTTGTTACAATTTTAAAAAAAGGCCTTAAATGATCCTTTATTTTATTTATTAATAAAATAAAAATTCCATGTGAAGTTTGACATTGTAATTCAGTTTTATTTTAAACTTCTAATTGATTAATGTGTGGTGAAATATTATTTATTACCTTTTAAGTAAATTCAGTATTTGTATTTTGTTTTCTGAATTGTTTTTCATTTTTATAGGTGATGAGATAATAAATAAAGCTGAGCCGTATGAATTTAATCCACTGCAACTTCATGCAATTTCTGAACGTTTGAAACTTGGTGATCCTACTTTTTGTGAGTAAATATTTTTTGTAATAGTGTATGCACCTCATCCTATTTTCCACCTTTTATGTTTTTTTTTCCTATTTTTTTTTTTTTTTTTTTTTTTTTTTTTTTTTTTTTTTTTTATTTATGTATTTTTTTCCCACATATATTTTATTTGCATAATTTTTGTTGAATTCACTGCTTAACGTTTATTTAAAAATGCACTTAAAATTATCAAAGTTTTGGTAGTGGAAAAAAAGAAGCTTATGCTAAACCATTATAAAAATGTGACGATGTGGTTCTTATTTCTGAGAAAAAGTTCAGTTGCTTAAATTAAGAATCAGAACATATTGATAACTTTTAAATAATATATTTTTAAATTAATCTTATTTTTTATAATAATTTAATGCAATATTATCTCATTTAGGATATTCATAGTTATGTTACTTTATAATGAAAAATATGAAATTAGTATCATGACTAATTATCTTATATAATTATTGTTTTATCTTTTGTACAAACATATTGCAATTTCAAAAATATTTTAAAGTTTGATAGATAATTGGTATTTAAAACATGATTGTTATATTGAAATTTTTTTAATTAAAATAGTTATATTTATTTAAAAACCTAGGGTTTGAAATTATTTGTTTTAATTGAGAAAAAATAAAAAAATATATATTTTTTTAAAATTGCCTTATGAAATCTGTTTTTGTTATCCATGAAGGCCACTAAAATAAAATATTTGTTTTTCCTTTTTTTTATTGTCTGAATATGTATTATTTGGGCTGAAAAAAAGACATGGCAGATTTGAATTAAAACCCCATCTCAATAAATATTAGATGTAATTAGAAAATCTCAATGTAGATCATTTTAGTAAAAATGTTAAATTTATGTACCAAATATTTGAAATTTGTGTTCACCCAAAAAGTATTATAATTTTAAGCATAATAACTATAAGAGTTTAAATTAAAAATAATTATGATGCCACACACATATGTCCATTTCTTTTATATTTCTTGCAACTTCCCTCCTTTCCACAAAAATGCCATAGAAAAATATCAAATACTTTTTTGATTATTACATATTTGGCTTTTATTATGATTGCTGCAAATGAATTCTTTTCTTTATTCATAAAGATAAAAACTGTTCTTTGTTATTATTAAAGATCAAATAAAAAAATCCGCAAAGGCAATATTTATTTAAAATTTTACAGTCATTGCATATTAAGTACCAAATGCTGCACTTAGGCAAGCATTAGTAATACAGATGTAAAAGACCATATTTAGAAAAAAGTTATAAAAGTTCAATACTTACATTATTTTGCTATTTGCTGTTAATTGATAAGTGTGGGAATGTATTGAATTTTTTAAATGGGACATTTTTCTAAAATAAAATTAGAAGAAAAGATAAACATATATAAAATGAGAACAAAAAATTTATTGTAGTTTTTAGAACAAGGTTTCATGTGAATAATCGCATTAAATGTTCTTGGAAATTTACTAAGTTAATATAAAGTATTGTAAAATGTATAAAGTATCTGCTTATTTTTATAAAAAGTATTTTTGCAAATATTGTGATACTTATTTGGAAACATTTGTAGCATAGAACCTACACTCTGTTTTGAAATGACATTTTATGGATTCAAAGTGTGCTGTATCAGGTAAAATTAGTACAAACTTACTAAACTCAATATGATTATTTTAATGTGTATTTAATTAGTTTCTCTCAGTTCATACACTCAAAAAAATATGCTGTAATAAATTTTGTATGTAATTTTGTCTGAAGTGTGGAAATTAATTTTATTTCTGATTTTTTTAGATTCCAATAATCCAAGGCAAGATATCGCCCATTTAGTAGAGTTTATTACTCAGTTGAAACACCTGAAGATTGTTGGTAGTTTCAAGTACTTTGAAGCTAGTAACATCATTCCCAATTATCTCTCTTACGATCTTTCAATGTTCAAATTTCTTGAAACTATTGAGGTAAATTTGTTTCATTTTATGTTAGCCTTTTTAAAAATATCATTTATAATACTGCAAATACACTGGTGTATAAAAATGTAATAATAACACGGTTTTTCTAAAAACATGGTGCAGTAATGTTGAAATCCGACACACATGTAATATGAGATCGTCTAGATGTAAGAGCATGGGGGAGAAATACAATTTTCCAAGGAATTCAAAAGATGAAATTTAACTTTATTGAAAGATCAACTTCGAGCACACTTAGGCTGACGATAGAAAGGCTCATGTGATAGGTGGCTTCCAAGAAAAATCCAACTATTAATGTTGGGTATGATCATTTTGGACTGCTGTGCTGGATTTACACTATCTGTTCATGTCGATTACAGGGTTATGAATGAGATGTTGAAGTATTGCTGCCCATTCATCTTGTAGCTTTAATCGCTGATCCAGAATCGATGCTGGCAGATAGCATGCTGGTCCGGACATACTGAGAGCTTTATTTTAGAATGTTCTACATGTGTTTGATCAGATTTAAAATTAGAACGTAATCGGCTAATATTTGCACTGAATATCTTCACTCTTCAACAACTATGACAAGTACTGTAGGATGAGGTGTTGCATTGTCATCCGTGAATAGGAAGAACTAAGGACTTAAAACACATCTAATGCACTTGAGAAAGGAGATTATTGGTTCAATAATAGCCACCAGTAGCTAGGAAAATGTGAAGGCAGTGCAAATATCAAGTATATCTTTTTAAAGGAGAAATCTCTGTTATTTCCAATCCAGTCCCATTCAATGATGTTAGGGGGGGGGGCTGCTATATGTTTCTCTATTGTCTGTGGATGTGTATGTGTCCAGAACCACTAAGTACAACAACTCGGCTTTCATCCGTGAAGAATATTTGCCGATTTTGCTAATCTGTCTCGTTTTTGTGTTTCTGGCTCCATAGAAAACTTTTCTGGTAAGCAAGTGTTAAGGGCTCACGCCATACCGGTCGTTGTTATAATATACTGTGATTGTGGATCTTCTTGGCTATGATCAAAGACAATATTTGTCATCCAGTAATTATAGTGCCTTTACAGTAGTTCCTCCCCCCTTACCTGTTGAGCAATTTACCTGTCGTTCGTTGCCTTGGTTGCCAATGAAGAACCATTATCGAACTTTTGGACTTCTCTCTTTCGTTGTTTGAAATACTCTCCAAACTCATGGAACGATGCTGTGAACGATCCCGAACTTTGCAGTTGCACTTCGATCTTTCTCCCTTTTCCTAATGATTTAACCTTGGATCCAGTATTCTATAAGATTGTGCATTAGACATATCACACCAATGCAGAGCAACTCGATCTACACTATTAAAATTCGTAGGTAAGCAAACGTATGTATGTATGTGAAGCTATCTTCTCACGAACCGCTTAACACAAAAACGTGTCGAAGGTCTAAAACAATGGAAAATGATTAGAGGAAGCCATTTTGACCATTTAAATTCTGATATTCCGATTAGTTAAAAAGATATTAATCATAAACGGTAAAAGCTCGATTAGTTTGCCCCTATATGCAGTTTATTCGGCTAATACGCCGAACCAGGCGCCGAAAGATGTTCGGCATTTTCATCGTTTTTAAAACTTTAATCTGATTTTTCATATCAAAATCACGCAATAAACAATTCCTGAATCAGAAAAATCATTTATTTCTTCACAATGCGGTGTAATCCTTTTTACAAAATAGCGATATTTCCATTTTTTACGCTTTTTTCTAAAATGACTCAATTTTGACGTGTTTTTATGAAAATAATTTTTCGAAATTCTGTATGGATTTCTTATATTTGTAATTAATCAGGATTCTGGGCTAAGAAAGTTCATACTTTGCTTTTTTTAGAATGAGTGATTTAAAAAATTAAATACCGAAAACGGTTGTTTTTTTATGATTTTTCAAAAAATACTTAGAATTCTAATCAAACATTTAGTAGTTTAATTATTTATAAAAATAATCACACCAGATTTTTTTCTGTGTGTCAAACGTCATTATCCGTGTTTTGACAAAAGTTTGAAAAATGTGCTTAAAAATTACGGTTTTTAAAAAAGATTTTGTTTTTCTTATACTGGATATTTTTTAAGTATTCATGCAATATTTTTCTCCCATTTTTAAAAATTACTTTTGTTTGTTATCGATGTGTGAAATTTGGAAACTTCATCTTAAAATTAAGCCCTCAATAAAGAAGAAAAAAAAGAAAGTTTTAAAAAAAAGTGTTTGCAAACTCCATTCATGAAAAGCAAATGGCGTCGAAAACCGGTTCTTGAGCTAAACGAAATTTTGTCTTAGAGTTCTTATGGTGCATGTGTGGAAAAACAAATTCGATAACCTTACTAACTGCCCCCCCCACACACACACTTCCCTTTCTTTTTTGCCGCTTTTGCGATGGATTTTAAATAAACTAGATTTTTGTTTTCTGTGCCATTTTTTAAGCAAACGGTTTGTATTGATTGATCCGTTAATGAATTTTTCTAATCAGTTTTATTTTAAATTCTATGAAGGAAATTATTGTTAAAATAATTAATATGTTAATTTTGTATAATATGCATCTTTTTGTCAGATACATTTAAATTATTTATAAAAATTTCTTCCTCTAAGTTTATGAAGTACTGAAAGAAACCATTAAAACAATAGTTTTGAAAATATAAGAAAAAAAATGTTAAAATATTTCTGTTTTTATTAGATAGTATTATTTTTTAAAAAATCTTTAGTAATTGAATGTTTATTAATTTCTAGGCTTTTTTTCATCACGGTTCTTTCAATATAGTTTTTTTTTTAATTGAACATTCAAACTTCCAGAAATAAGCAGTTGTTGCAATAGCAAGCGGTAAGAATTTTTAAAATCATTATGAAATGATAATAGATTTCCATTAATAAATTTTAAAATAAAAAATCTAAATCAGTGTTGTTTTCCATTATTCTTTACTAAATTGGTTATTTTAGAATAAAATCGTACACTGTCTGTTTTCTTCTAGGTAAAGCTAAATTTTATGCTAACGGGTATGTAATGTAAGTGACTAGTAAAGGAAAATTTCTGATCTGTTTTATTATTTTTGTTGGACATTTGAAGAAAAGAAAAAAATAATTTCATTTTGGGATCTGAATTTTTTTGTAGTGTCCATGAGTTTTTCCAACCACCGCGCGCCATGATCTCGGGTGGATAGACTGATTCGAACCGGACCTTTTTGTGAGTTTAGAGTTTTGTAGTTGGCAACAGCTGCAATGTAGATTAAACTAACTTAGCACGTGTATTTAAGGAGACCGATGTTGGTCAAGAGATGATCGTCGGTTTCAGACGAAATGATTGGGCTCTTCGACTGAAGGCATATGAGATATGTGCAACTGGTTTGTTACTTAGTATTTTTAAAGATGTGTCGATTTTATAAGAAGTTAGAAAATTGAAGGAGGGGTTCGAATCAGTTAACCAAAGTCTGGTTATATTATTTTTGATGATTATATTTTTTAACTTAATGTTTTAATTGCTCCAGTGGCGAGCAGATTCACTTGGCTTATTTAAAGAATAAAAATATATGTTTTAAAGAAACTGCTTTCTTACTATGCCTCCTCGACATAAAATTTCGCTGCCAAGCTTTGCCTACGTTAGTTCACCATGAAGAATTATATCAATTTTATATTCTAAGAAAGTATTTTTTATTGAAATAATGAATATGGTTAGTTTTTGTATGAATGTATTCTTTATTGCTTTAAATTAATGTTTCATTAACTAAAGCAGTATTGTGTTTTGTAAATTATTAATTGAAAATAAAAATTTGATGGAAGATCTTATTCCTGGGGTGGGGGGTAAAAATGTTGGTGGAATGCCAAGTTTAATGGAGAGAAAAGAAACCTGTTTGATGAGGAAAAGAAGTGGAACAAATATGTAAAAAGGAAAGTTTAATGACAGATTTATAGAACTCACATCGACCTCGTACACAAACAGAACTGCAAGCATCGAGAGGGAAAGGGAAAATTCACATGGGAATAAAGTTATACATTCGGTAAAAGCCCATACAATGCCTAGCTAAACGGAGGGGAAAGAAACCTCTCCGACTGAGTAAAGAAGTTGAAGAAAGGGAATTTTAATGGCATATTAATATAGAAATCATACCACCTGCATGTGCTGATATTGAGAGGGGAATGAGAAATTCATACAATCAAGAAAGTCTGTGCAACACCGGGCCATGTAGCCAGTCTACGCTATTAAAATTCGTGGGTAAACAAATGTATCCATCTATCTATGTATGTGAAGCTATCTTCTCATGAACCGCTCAACGCAAAAACGCGCCGAAGGTACCAAAAGATCGGGAATTATCTGAGAAAGCCCTTTTGACCATTTTTATTCAGCTATTGCAATTAGTTAAAAAGATGTTAATTTAAAACCTTAAAAGGCATAATTAATTTACCCCTGTATGCCATTTGTTGTGCCAAGTCGCTGTCCGAAGGAAGCAGGTAGGAGTTTCCACTTTTTCATCATTTTTAAAATTACAATACTTCTTTTTTTACCAAAATCAGACAAAAATAATTACAAAATCGGAAAGATCATTTATTTCGCCGTGATAATGTATAATTTTTCTAACAAAATAACGATATTTTGCATTTTTTTTCTAAAATGAGTGATTTTGATGCATTTTTATGAATTGAATTTTTCACTCGCTTTGTTTCGCTTCCTGATTATTGTGATAAAATGATTTTACTTGCTCTTTTAAAATCAATAACTTAAAAAATGAGATTAAAAAAAAATTGTAACAATTTCTTAAAAAATGCTTAAAACATTTAATAACTTCGACAACTGTAAAAATAATTGCACAAAACTTTTTTTCGATGTGTTAAACGTTATTACCCGTGTTTTGAACGAAGATTGAAACATTTGCTTAAAAATTACAGATTTTAAATAGTTTTTGTGTTTCCGTCTAATAGACTTTTTTCAATGATTCGTTTTATACATTTGTTTTCCTTACAATCTTGTTCAAAAATTGCTTTTGTTTGCTATGGATGTGTGAAGTTTGGAGGCTTAAACTTAAAAGTTATGCCCTTAAATATATTAAAATTTTAAAGAAGAGCTACGTTCTTCAAAGTACATGAAACACCTTATGCGTTCAGTTAATTTCACCCTTTCCGTCTTAAAATAGGGAAAACAAGACAGAATGTTATGTATGCAGTTGATGTACATCATTCCTCTCTGAAGGGGAAAAGTATCAGAAAGAGAAAAAGTAGCCTGAAAAAAAGGGAATTTTAATTTACTGTAAAGAGAATGAGAGGAATTTCCCTTGGGAAACAATACACCCCTCTTATAGAACCATGTGGCTGCGGTAGCCTAGTGATCAAGGTAACAAATTCATGGCTGGCGTGTCATGAGTTCGAGCCCAGTGGCACTGAAGACCTGCTGTGTTTGGGAGCGATGCTTATTAAATCTTTTGAGAGCTCAAACATCCTCCCATTGGTGTAGTGTGGTAGTTAGGAGAGGGGTGCCAGATCAGATGTTGTCCTCGTCACTTGACCATGGTTCAAAATTATGAGGTCCCTCGCCAAAAGCCCTTATGTAGCTGAACAGTGTGACGTTAATATTCAGTCACTTATTTAACCATCCAGATAGAACATCGTATTATTTACAGTTCATTGTCGCTTCATTTGCTTATCATCAATTGGTTCAAACTTATATTTTTATAAACTAAAACAGTATTGTTTTTCTTAAATCATAAACAAATACATTTTTTAATAATGTAATCATACTTTGTCCATTTTCTTATGGAGGGAAGTAGATTTGTTTTTACTGCCATTTTTATAAGCTGATGATATGTTACAATTAATTGGTAAATGAACATTTTTAATCAATTTCATTATTTCAAATTCTAAGAAGAAAATTATTGTTAAAATAATGAATTGCTAGTTTTGTATAATACATTTTTACATCATTTTGTTTAAATTATTTTATAAAAATTTCTTCCATTTATCATCCATTCACTTAATTTATGAAATACTGAAAGAAATCTTTGAAAACAATAACCTTCAAAATATAAGAACAGATATTAACATGTTTCTATCGTATAAAATTTGCTTCTTTTTAAAGTTTACTTTTCTTATATAATGAATATAAATAATGAAGATTCTATTGAAGTATTTGTTTTGTTATATAAAATAAAATGAGTGTAGGATTATTTTTTTATAAGACATTGCAACTGTTTTCATTCTTAAACAATGACTCAAACAATGACAACAAAAAGAATGAAAAACCTCAAAAGTATAAGAAAATGCTGAAATGTTTTTACTGGATATTATTTTTCAAATTTTATGTAACACAGGTATTGTAAATAAATTTCTCAGTTTTTCTTCATGGTATTTTTTTTTTATGGTTATATATTTTAAAGTCAACATTCTTACTTCTAGAAGTAAGCAGTCATTTCAATAACTAATGCTAAGAGATTTTTAAATCATTATTTAACGGATTCAGTATTTAACATTATTACATCAAATTCAAATTAATATCTGTTTTAAAAAGTACTATTTTAAATTATGCATTACTAAATTAATTATTTAATAATAAAATCGTATTGCCTGTTTTCTTCGGTGTGTGGAAAAACTACATTGGTTTTTATCAGACATTTCTATGGGGCTAATGTGGTATGTAACAATTTATTAGTAAATGAAAATTTGTAATCTATTTTATTAGATATAATGTACTGTAAAAAATGAATAGGCTTAATTTTTTACCATACATTATATCAGAAATGCTTTCTTTATTGGTTTAAACTAATACTTCTTATTAACTAAAGCAGTATTAAAAAAATCTTTAAAACATAAGAAGATATTGTCAAAATGTTTCTATCTGATAAAATTGATTTTTTTTTAATGATTTCAAATCCATCTTGTTATTTTAAATTCTGAGAAAGTATTTATTGTTATATAAAATAATAAATTCAAGCTTTTACTTTTTTATGACACATCACAAACTGATAATTTTCTTTATTCTTAAAAAAGAATGATTTATATATATAGTGAAGAATAGTGGAATGAAAAACCTTACAAATGTTAGAAAATTCTGAAATATGTTTTTATCACATAATTTTATTTTATTTTTGAATTATTTTATACAGTGAATGTATAAATAAGTTTCCTGGCTTTATACGTCTTTACCATTTATTTTTAATCTGACATTAAAAAAACAATGCAATAAAGAAATAAGAAGTCGTTTCCACAACTAGTGGTAAGAATTTTTTTATTCGTTATTTAGCGATAATAGATTTGAATTAATATATTTTTTAAAAAACCAAAGCAATATTGTTTTCCATTATTCATTAATAAATTAATTATGTAATAATAACACTGTATAACCTCCTTTCTTCTGGATAAAACTAGATTAGATTTTAGAATTTTTAAGCAAAACAGTATGTGACAATTGATTGGTTAATGAAAATTTGTTTTTTTCTGGATAAAACTAGATTAGTTTTTAGATTTTTTGAGTTATTAGCTAATATTGTTTAACTGTTGTACATTGTACAATAGTTTTCATGAAAATACTGAGTGTATATCCCCAGCATGTTAAAAACCCACTTCTTACACTCAGCCAGTATGTCATTCTGAATATATATGGGCAAGCCCTACTGAATATTTGGTCTTAGTCGATCTCCTGCTTGCTTTTTTTATGTGTCCTGCTAATATGGTAATTTCTCTGTTTCCTCTTTAATTTTTGTGCACCAGTGTATTTTCAGTATTGTGAGTTATCTTTTCCTAGGGTTAGTAAGAGTATATAAATTGAAATGGATTTCGTGATTTTTCTTTTCAACAATAAACCCCAAATGAATCTTTTCATGTTATGATCAAGCTTTAGTCAGTTCTATAAATTTATCTTTTTTAATTAAAGGAAAACTAATAACATGTTTTTAAAATTGATTTGCAAGTTTTGTTTCAGAATATTAGGCAGTTGTATACAAGTTTTTAAAGGTTTAGTTATAATTATTTTGAATGTTTTCTAAATCCTATTTCGTTTCTTTTTAATTTCTATTTTTTGTTCCAGTATCATTGTATTCTGTGGCAATTTTTTGTGTTTATTGTGCTGAATCTTTCAAACAATTATAAAATAGCTCTTCAAAACTTGATTATTAGTGCACTCCTCAAAAGTGAAAGTGCAACATTGTAAAGAAATGCATGCAGCCATGTCAAAATAACAGGAACAGAAAAGTTAACACTAATATACAAATGATGTAAGAAGCAAAAATATACACTAAAGAAATGTTTATACAGTATTTATTGTGGTCTCTTAACATTTATGAAAGCTTCTAAATGGTAAGGCACACTGTCAGTTAGGACATTATTGTTATCCCAAGATATTCCTTGCTAAGCCGAGTCCACTGCCGACCTTATTTCTTTAATATGTGCCTTTGGTGCATGGTGCATTGCACATCCCATAAGGACCCATACCTGTTTGATGAAGCAATATCATGTAAGGTTGTTGGCTGTGGCATTGTCTTACTGGAATTTTTAGACCATTCGGGCATGCTGCCTAGTGCTTATTCCTTAAAGTTACTCAAGGGGCTTACTGTCATGTGCATGGTAATCTTTCATGCAGCTCCTTGTTGATAGATGAACCCTCTGCTAATTACAGGTTGCATGAAAATCATGTGTCATGGAAAATGGGTCTCTACGAACTATTTAGCAAATATGCTTTTTAGTGCATTCGGTTTATCTGTGCAATTCATTGCCTCTCCGCCATGTTCTTAGATGATCCTATGTTTATATTACCAGAAACCACTGTATTGTACTGACATCCCGTTTAATATGATTGGCTATTGCACACATCAACTAACTGAGATCATGCAATTCTAATATACAGTCTCGTTCTGCGAGTGATAACTTCTGGTATTCAGCTTGTTGATGTTTTCAATGCATATCCTACATGCCCTCAATTGCTCTAATGCTGCAATCCATCGCCAATTGCATGTATAGAATGACCCAGCTGCTATTTTTATATAGCCTGCAGCTGGGTACTATGTGACCATGTTTTTTGCCTCTACTCTTCCTACTGCAGCAAATACGGGCCCGGCATTGTCTAGTTTCAGGTCCTGGCACCACTGAAGACCAGCTGCATGGTGGGGCTGATGCATGTCAAATTTTTCCTAGGTGCAAATGTCATGTTGAACTGAGCTCAAAATTCATCATCAGCCTCAGTTTTGGTTTAAAGAACAGTATTAATAAATACTCATTAGCCTCTACCCATCCTGTAAATTGCATTTAGATATGCTCACACATTTTGTCATAGTGTTTCAACTTCAAATTTGAGGAATGTGTGTTATTTGCTGATACACATATACTTATCTCTTGAGAACAAAAATGACACAGCACATTTTTGGAGCTAAGTGATCAATTAAAAATGATTTAAATTCTTTCTTTTTAAGAAAAAATAAGGTTTAATTTTTATTGTTCTGGAGCTGTATTTTTAATAAGTGCTAATAATCTTTTTTTTATCCACCCATTGTGGAGGAATGTGAAGTTTGAAGAGATTTTCAAGTGAGATGTAGCTTGCTACATAATTCAATTAATTTTTTAAAAAACTGCTGCAATCAATGTGAATTATTCAATTATCAATGAGTCTATTTTGTATTCTTTATAATTTATTTAGTTAAAAAATTTTACTTTGTCCTTTGCTTTTGTAAAAGCTATATTTCATGTTATTAAGTGTTTGAAAAATATTAAACATTAATTGTTTCATTGGAAAGTAAAATCCATGGACATTGTTTATTAAAGAAATTAAATAACATAACTATATCAAAGGTTTTCAACATATTCGAATCAACTGAATAATATTTTCATTAAAATTATTTTCAATGGTATATTCAAATTCAATCAATGTGAATTATTTTCAATGATTATTTTTATTTTTATTTTATTTTTTTTTTTTTTTTTTTTTATTTTTATTTTTTTTTTTTTTTTTTTATTGAAAGTAAATCATGGACATTGTTTATTAAAGAAATTAAATAACATAACTATATCAAAGGTTTTCAACATATTCGAATTCAACTGACATAGATATTTTTCATTAAAAATTATTTTCAATGGTCTAGTATTCAAAAAGGAATTTTTTTTATTAAAGTTAATAATATTTTTATTTTTTTCAGATTTTGAATGGCAAATTGGAAAATAATTTGATCTCTGTTGAAGCATTACGGTCAAGATTAAAGTCTCTGAAAATTCACCAATCTTTATCAGACTTATCAACCTTTTTGCTTTGTGAGATATTACATTGGTGTCCTGTTATGGTTCCTGTCCAAAACTGGCCTTTCTGGAAATGTGTTACCTATGCAAATTTCAGTCACAATTCATTAAGAAAAATACATCCATGCATAGTATGTGTAATGTTTTACTTGCATATAAAAATATTTAGAAATTTTTGTTTCTGTATGTGAATTAAGAAACTGTAGAATTATTCCCATTTTAATGACATTTTTTCTGTCTGTTTTTTTTAGCAACATCTGCATCATTTTTAATACTTCTCATTTAGTATATTATGAATCATTGTTTAACTTATCAGTTTTAATTTGTTACACTGTATGAAATGCTAAATGCTTTTATTTCATCATGATTTAACTTCTTTTCTTCTGTGTATGTAAAAGTTTGATAATTATATATAAATAATTTCAGGGGAAATGTTTTATTTGTAGCCAATTAAAAGCTAAAATTTTTTTAAAAATTGAAATTTATATCTAAATTGTAAATGAAAGTACATTAATTTAAAACTTGTATTGGTTCAAAATGTATACATAAATGTAAATCTTTTATTTTTGTGTTAAAAATTTATTGAAAAGTATGAATAAGTAAAACTCACAGGTTGCAAAATTTAGAAGAGTTTATTATATTGTAACTTT
This sequence comes from Trichonephila clavata, assembly GCA_019973975.1. Lineage (NCBI taxonomy): Eukaryota > Metazoa > Arthropoda > Arachnida > Araneae > Nephilidae > Trichonephila > Trichonephila clavata. Next base: position 170,447 of record BMAO01013946.1, read on the forward strand.
GCAATTCATTAATGTTTTTCAAGTATATGCATACAGATTCCTTTTTTCCATTTAAAAACTTCTAATATTTAGCGTTATTTTATTAATGTAAAAATCTCAGAATATGAATTTTTCATAGTTATATCAACTTTATTCAGTCCTCTTATATCAATGTACGTATTAAAAAAAGACTTACTAATTATTCATAAGGTCTCCGGAACTATTAACCTACAGACTTGAAATTTGGCTGCATGTTTCTTTTATTGAGCCAAGATCAGCTAAGAATGGTTTTTGCTCATATAAACTCCCAAGGGGGTTGAGTGTTACAAAGATGAAAAAGATAAATATACTTTCCGCTTAGAAATCCAATTCCTGTTCTCTTTAAATCAAGAGATGATGGCTGTAAGAATGTTTTTGAATACAGTTGAAAGCTTAATATTACAATTTACTGAAAAATAATATAAAGTTGGGAGAACAACACAAAATACCCAGCAAAGCAGGTGGGCAATCGCTAGTATATATATATCTCCTTGAATCAATAAAAGAATATACTCCCCCATATTGATTTCATTTCCATTTTGATGTCTTTTGTAAAATTTGAATTTTTCAAATATGACTTGTGAAAGGAAAGTTTAATACATTTTTGAGGTATAAAAGTCGATGTTCCTTGAAGGTTGCTATAAATTTAAGTACATGGGATGAATAAGCATTTTTATTTTAGGTCAATTAAATTATTTGTTCTAGAATTCGATTGTTACAAAGTAAAATTAATAAAGTCTTGGTCTACCTCTGCTATAGATGCAAGCTGTCACCTACTAAAATTTCCTTTTTTCCACTTGGTTTAAAAATATATTAAATTTATCATGAAAAAAACTTTATTTAACCTAGTGAAATGCTTGGTTTCATGAAGCCGGTTATTTCCTTTGATTCTTGTTATGTCATGATTGTCATTTCATATTTTGAAATATTTCTTCAATCTGTCATTTTTTTTTTCAGAAACTTTTATCGTCTGTTGATAAAATTGATTTGAGTCATAATGAAATAGAAGTGGTTGAAAATATGGAAACTCTGTCAAAGCTGTCAGTTTTGGTGCTGTCTCACAATAAAATTCAAGATTTAGAACATCTACACACTCGTCTTGGAAATATTCACTCCTTGAATCTTGCATCAAATCGAATAAAATATCTACATGGTATTCTTTTATGATAATTGTATTTTTTATTAATCGTTTTTTTAATTGTTTTTATTATTTTGTATCATAGTTTTAAGGTAACTTAAAGGGTTAAAAGAGTAGACTATGAGCTAACATATATTTTATATTCTGTTCAACGTTTGAATTTTTTCAATTCCTACTATTAGTTCACACTCTCTCCATATATATTAATTTATATATATATCTTGTTCACATTTTCAAGTGTTAATAAAATACTTTTTATTGATCTATTCAAATTCAAATTTTTGAAACTTGTAGGGGATGACTCTTGATGTTAATACAGTTTTTTTCAAATATTAATTCATTAATTAATTAATAAATAAAAAAACAAAAATAATAGTCCAACACCATATATAAAAAGGAAAATCGCTTGTTGTGTCCCTATAGCGCAATGGATAGCACTAATGGACTTCTTATCCAAGGGTTGTGGGCTCAATTACCACCTGGGATGGCCTAATTTCTGAGAATGTGATTTCTTTTTACTTAATATTTTATTGGAATAATTAAATTTAACTAATGAATAAATAGTCCAACACCATATATAGAAAGGAAAATTTCTTTCTATTTTGCCACTTAATATTGTGATTCTGTCATATGTTATATACATATTTATATTAATTTTAATTATTTAATAAAAAGTCACTAAAATAAAATTTTTCTTTGTTGACCCAAGTAGGAATTGACTTAAATTTTTTTATATATTACTGATTTTACTTGATTGTATGCATGTGTTATAGGCTGACTGTTGAGATTCATATTTAGTTTGGTTTTAGTTAGTTTTCAGTTAGTTTTAGAGTTTAGTATGACAGTTCTGGTTTATTTTTATTTTATTTTCATTATTTGAAGTTATGTTATTTTAAACTCAAAAAATAATTAAAGAATTTTATTTTAAATTGCATAAAAATTAATTAATTTAGCACTGCATAAAAATAAACTTATTTTCTTGTATATTTTTCTTTAATTTAAGGTTTGTTTTTATTGCTAGTTACCCAAAGATGCTTAACCAAAAAAATGGATGTATTTACCTTGATTTACTAATATTTATAAGTTTTCTCTAACCCTGCATATTTATTTCATAAAATTTGAAAAGAAAAATTCTCATTTGTGTTAAGAGTTTATATATATATTTTAATAATATATACTTTTAAATTTTATTTAGAAGAAATGTTGTTTTGAATGGGAAATACACAATTACTTCAAGAAACAAAATATATGGTGATTTTAGTTAAAATTACTCTCTGCTTAGACCTACATAGAGTTCTTTCTGATTGAGGGTTGTCGATGAAACATGTATGTAGAAACCTACAATAAAAAATAAAAGTTCGAATTTCAAAGAAGAATTCTAAAAGGAGAAAGAGAATTGAATAAAATACTAATGTAGTAGTAGTAATACAAAAAGTGAGTTCTAGCACTCGGTTCAAGTAATAATATCTTATGTCACTAATCTATGCTCAAGCACACCTGCTTCCTTCTTCTAAGTTACCTGAATGGAGATCAGATCATGAAAAAATATATGTTTCCCTTTCATAACATGTAATTTCCCTTGTTTCTTGTAGAACTCTTCATATTTCATGAAACCTTGTTTTGGGAAATGCTACTGTAAGTCAAAGGACCGAGAAATCATGTGACACCTCTTGAGCTCTTGAAATTATTAGAATTGGATACTCTTTTGATCAGTTTCTTAAAGTATTCCATGGTGTAGACCTTTTTTGTAAGCATTTTAAACCTTGGTATTTTTGCTGTATATTTGATTATATACTGCTGTTCTGATAACACAGCCTAACCAATAACGTTCTCTAACAGTATAATAATCTTCTAACATAATAATTCTCTAACAGCATGTTGCAGAATGATTTAATGGTTATGACTGCTGGCCCTCTAAACCACTCCAAATTTGCCTCGTGTCTTTTCCTGTACATGAAAATCACTCTCTACCTGTCAAAATTTGAACTATTATTTTTTTTATTGCAGACTTCTTTTTCCCATGGTTCATATAAAGTATACGTCAAGTTTCATCAACATCCATCTACCAGAATGAGCACTATGTAGTTCTAAGCAGGGTAACTAATTATAATCACCTTGTTTATGTAACAGATTTAGACTAGTTTTGGAGTAATGGTATTTAACTTCTATCAGATTATGGTATACATAATGTTTTCTTAATTTTCTTCTAAATGACAACACATGTCATTTCCCTGATGTATTAGTTATGAAATATTTTCATTTAAACAAATTATAACACTATTATTAACTGCATATAAGTTAAGTATCAATATAATTTTGTTTTGTATGGTAAAAAGCATTGAATAAAATTCGCTTTTAATTGTTGTTAGTTTCAACCATTATTACATCAATTGCTTGTTGTAAATATCTTCTGCAGGTTTATCAAAACTATTTTCTGTGTCTGAACTGTATTTGGAAAACAATTTAATTTCCTCTATGGCTGAAGCTGCAAATCTCAGCAAACTTCCTTGTCTAGAAATTTTGAATCTTCAAAATAATCCAGTGACATTTACTGTGGATTACAGGCCTCAGTTACTTTTGAAGCTTGGTTCTCTTGCTCCTGAAGTAAGTATCTTTTTGAAAGTAAATATACTTCATTTGAGTTTTTTATTAGTATGAAATATATTTGTTAACTTTTGCTGTAATTTGTATCATATAAATTGTATTTATTTGAAGTTATTTTGCTTTTAAGTATTATTGTTACCGTCTGTAAGTATTTTTAAAGAAATAAATGTTTTCCTAATTTTTGTATTTTATTCCCATATAAATTGCTACTTGGAAAATATTGTTTAACTTTTTGTATTTTTTCATAACTGGTTTTTTTATATGTAAGATGTGCACGGGGGCGATGTCAAAATCAATTTATCAAGGGTCAAAATTTATCAGGGAAACAAATATTTTAATTGTTTCCTTTTATCATTTTTTATTTTATTTTAATATGAATGATGAATATAGAAATGGGTAACAATCAAAAGTGCAACAATATGTGCATCATTTGTGCTTTAACAAAAAAAAAGCGTGTTAATAATTGTCTGTTCCTAAAGATAATCATATTTTGAAGGTTTCCTCCTAAAAGGATATCATATATTTAAAGAATTAAATAATGGAAATATTGAGGTTAATTTGGTAGTTAAAATATTTGAATTAGATAGAAAAAATTTCAAACTGATAAGGTTTAGTATTAATAAAGATATAGAATCAAAACTATTAAAAAATAAATAATTGAATTAAAATTGAAGTACAGTCATTCTTTGATTTTCTATTTAAAATTTCACATGCAGTGTACTAGTACAGAAATAATGCATTCTTTGGTAACTGCATATTGTTAGGAATTAGGTGATTGTGTTCAGTTGAATCTTATAAAAAGTTTAAAACTTGTTTTAATTCTTGGTAATAATTATTTGGTATTCTGTATCATTGTAAAAATATATTTTTAACTCCATATTATTATTTATTTTCAGTTTTAACTATGTCTGGTTTTAATTTTGAGCACCCTTTGTAATAACTTCCTCAAATTTCATCTCAGTTGAATGAAATGTTACTTGATTAGCCAGTTTTAAAATAATCAAACATAATAAATACACTAATATGATTATATAGAATCATGAAAAAAAAATGCAACATATCAAATTTTTTAATATTTGAAATTGCTCCTCAAAATCCTTTAATTCAAAATTTCAGAAAAGGCTCCATAAAGTAATTTAAAATTGAATTTATTTCTGATCATGTGGGCAGCTTTAAGGGACCATATAGTTGTTGGAAATGTTTATTTACTGATCCACTTTTCTTGCAGTGAATGGAAAAAATACATAGGATCTGTTTTGTTTTGAACTAAAAGCATTAATTTAGAAAATAGGCTTGTTAAAAAATATTTTTTTAATGAAATACTATTAAAAAACACTTTTTTAAAAGATTATTTCTCTATAAAAAATGTTACATGTTTTGTAGAATAATTGTTTTCTAAAATTATTATAGTAAATAATCTTCTTAGAGTTTTCCCTCAAATATCGCTGGAATTACTGATCGTTCTCGTATAAAGCTTAGAATACCGGCTGTTTGTAATATTTTCTGCCTAATCCTGTAATGGAAATGGAATTTCATTGTGACAAAATTTATAGAATTTAATTTCTATCATAATTACACCTTTCTTAAACTGTAAAGTAATATGTTTTATCCTGTTAATTGTGAAAGTTGCTTTAGGTACCACTGTCCTTTTTTGACAACTGTTCATTTTAAACATGATAAAAAAAAATTTAAAATAATTTCTTAAAAAAAAAAAATTGACAATATGGTATTTTTGCTGCCAATAGCAATTAGAATAATTTGATATCTCGTTACTTAATTTAAAACATATTTTCATTTTTTTTATATATTTTCTGTATATTTTTCGAGTGATAGTTTACAACTAGATTACTTTAGTATAGAAATTTTTAGAACAATATATATACACATTTCTTGATTTTTTTAGTTCAGTACAAGTCATGTTTATTAAAAGAAAGGAAAAAATATATCCATGAAATTATTTGCATAGTCAAACATTGAAAGACACCCAAATTTCTTTTATCAAGAAACATTTCTCATCATTTTTATTTTTAATTTAATCTTCAATTTATACATTAGTGATGAATTGGGATAAAGTCTAACCATTAATGATATTTTTTTAAACGATTTATTTGCATTAATATTTATTGAATACTTTCAATGATAAAGATTCATTTTACGATAATTAGTTAAATTTTAAAGCTTTAAAAATATTATAAGTTTTACAAGAAACATAAAATAAGCCAGCTTTTTTTATCTTACAGAAAGTATATTTTACCTTCAGTGAATTCTGCTAAAAGATTGTGTAATGGAATAACCTTGGATTATGACTTAATTCATATTTCTAATCATAAGTTTGATAAAAATTAACAGACATCTTCAAAAAAAAATAAGTGATGCTTATTTCAACATTATACAATACAGAGAAATGACACCACCAGATGATCAATGGGCATAGATCCACTTTTGATGGCAATACAGGCAGCAACAAAAGTGAAACAAAGTGTGTGACTGGTTGGATGAGTAACCATGTATGGCTGGTCATCCAAGAGCATAGCACTGACACTGCTTTCAAACCAAAACTTTTTTCATCCCAGATATGCTTGATGGATGAAAGGTCAATTAGACCTCAGTGACCAAAGCATCTTGGTATCTTACAGGGTTTGTTGGTTCTTACATACACTGTGATATGATAGACACACACTAATCTACCCATTTGAATCCAATCCCATTACACTCTTCATGGACTGATAGAACCTTGCATCTCTGCTCCACATTTTCTCTGTGCTGATAACAACTAACTGGTTTTCACTGCAAACACTAACTGCTTATTGCGGAAGCTGCTGGGGCTTCTTTACTTGTACAGTCGAGTTCCGCTAACCTGGCAGTCCGGATAATTGGGTCACACACACTCTTGCAGGTAGAAAAAATTTTAATTTTCATTTTCATGTAGTAAATGATCTATCTCTTCATAAAGTACACACTTTTCCTTTGCTTAAGGGTATTTAGGCAGTTTTTTTTCTGTTGTATTTCAATCAAACAATACATACAAGTGCAATAAATTATTTCCTGAGGAAACACTTGTACTTATTCTTTTTAACATTTTTCTCGATAACCCTGCACTTTCACAAATTTGGCCATCCTTCGGTTCACATTAAACCGAGCTTTCAGGGCTCCAATATGTGTATTGATATAACTCAAGGAGCGGCATCTATTCTGTGTGATTGAATTTTTTTCTGGCCACACTTTGTATGTTTTCCTGTTTCCTAGATAAATATAGTTTGAATTTGAATTATTTTTAAAAAATTAGAATTATTCGTTTCTATTAATTTTTTTCTCCTTATAATCTTATATTTCAACTTTATTAAAAATGATAATTAATTAATGCTGAATAATTATTTCTGTGCTTTATACATTAACTGATGCAGAAAAAGAATTAGCATAAATTTTATGAATAATTGTCTTATCATTTTTCTGGTAGAATTTCTATTCAATCGTTAGTAGAAATTATCTGTAATGTCTACTCCATAGTACTTATCGAGTATATCTCCATATAGACTGACTGTTGATATATTAAGCTAAACTAATTATTTTCCTTTCTATAAAGATAATTAGTAATTTCTATAAAGATAAATAATTTTTAAGTGATCAGGATTAAAGAATTGGACTGAGATTTTAGTTAACTATGAAATTGCTTGAAGGGTGTAATATACATTTTCAGTTTATAATTTTGCTGATAAAAAAAGTTTTTTGAAAATTTAATTAAGTTTTTAACATGTTTGTTGATACCTGTAAGTTTTTGTAAAAATGGAATTATAGATTTTTCAGTTTTTTAAATAGTATTTATTTTTCATGCGATACATTTACTTCTATGTGTATGCTGATCTGTACTTGATTTGAAATTATTATCATAAAGCAGCGCTAAAGAAAAAGTTTTTGGATACTAATTACCTTTCAGTTTCTTTGAAAAATTTTAATTTCTTTCATTACTAATTATGTTATCTGGGGGGGGGGCACTGAAGTGTCATACAAATTACAGTAGGATGTGCATTAGCGAATAACTGAGAAATGTAACCGAATGTCAACTCAGCATGATCTGCAGTAGAGGTGTACACAAGAGTTGAGTTTTGGGGGCTCGACCTCCCCCCCCCCCCCCGGTCCAACAGATTTTTAATTTTTAGCATATAGATAACATCTGGATGATTTTTTTTTAAAGTTACCCCTCCCATGAAAGCAGTCTGTGTGTTCCACTGATCTGCAGTATGTTTATAAGGCAAGGGGTAGCTAGGGTAACTTATTAGATCAGTTTTAGCCACTTAAATAACAAGTTGATCATGATTTAATTGACAACACTTCACAAGGTAACCATGCAACATTATTTCAGATTGCAATAAATTTTAATGCTGGGCTATCAACTTGGGTTAGTGTGTGAACTGTACAAAGATTCTTTCATAATATGGGCTTTTATATCCCCAAACCCACTTCAATTACCCACTTTTAAACTATGTGATGCTCAAAGCTATACACTTTGATTAGACTCATCAGCACCACTATTGAACTATTGAAAGTTGGAAACACATTGTTACACATATAGACACATTTCCAACTGTTTTTTGGAAATGTGTATAGATATGGAGAAACCCCATGAAGTAGTTTATTCCCCCATGTCAACATGATAATGTTCAAGCTGGTGTAGCCTCTATTGCGGTATGAGTTGGTGAGTAATTGATGTGATTTGAGACCTCTCTTAAATTTACAGACTACTCTGACAGTGACCAATGCAATGGGCACTCTTTCTAATCACTTAACCGTTTAAAGTCCTGCATGAATTTTAATGGACATGGATAATGTGGTAGCACACATATTGAAAGTTGCTACCAAGAGTCCCCAGAGACATTTCTGATGACTTCAGTACCATTAATTGGTCATCTAAAACACATGTGAATTTTATTTAGCATACCTGGTATGTTTTGCAATGTACTATACAAAACTAATATCTTGTCACCTTTGTACACATACGGCTGACCTGCAAGAATCCCTATTGGATTTGACTCCAGGATATCTTTACACATTAGCTGAGTTCAAAACATGTTGCATTGGGGCAGTTCTGCTTGCTTGAGGGACTTATATATTAGGTAGATTAGCTGTTTTTTGGCTGTGTAGTATATATTCAATATTCCGATATGTATGTGTATTAAGTGAACTAAAACAGATTTTTAGCAAAAGAATATTTTATTGTAAAAAACCAAAAGAAGAACTCATATAAGAAATTAATTGCTTAAAAACTTATTTTCTCTGCTATAGAAACAAATACTACGTTTAATTCATAGTTGATTAATTTGCTTATTTCCTTTGTACTCAAAATTCTACTGCTCAACCTTAAAAATCTGCACTGTTATTTTAAAAGGTGTATATTTGCTTTTATATAATCTTCATGGGCTATATTACTGGAAATTATGTGGGAAGAATAACTTTTTTTAGATATGTGTTTACGTAATACATTACTAGTGTGCTGCATTGGTTTTAAACGGCGAATATATAAATAATATAGCACTTAATATCTTGCCCATTTTCAGACATTTTAGCTGTCATCTGTACATTGTCAAACATTATTGTTCATTATATTAATTTAGTTTAGCAGTAATAAAACCAAATAAAATTTATGAACAATTACAATTAAAAATATATTTGGATTTAAGCCTACATTTTAAATTCGGAACTAAAACGTTAATGGTAGATGTTTTATCCATCATTTTAATTTATATTTTTGTTGGATAACTTTGTTTTAGAATGCAATTATTTTTATTAAAGTTTATGACTGTTGTATTTCAAAGAATTATCCCTGTTTTGTTAAAGCAAAATACACCTCATCTTGAAGAAAATTCAGAATATTCATATAGATTATTGATGTTGTAAAAATATTGTTTTGATTGTAAAATATAGAAAATTTAAATGCAGTCATCTTGGTTTTCATTTAAATTACATAATTATACATCCACACATATATAACAATGGACATAAATCACTCCAAATTTATATTTCATTCAAGTGTTTAATGAATCCTTGTAATTATTAGTTACAAAATTCTATGTATGTGCAATGAGCTTTTGTTTTGTTAATATTCATCTGTGTGTGTGTGTGTGCATGTTTTATTTATTTATTTTATGATTTCTCACTTTGGGGAATAGCATAAATAGTAGGTGAGTTTAAATGTCTTTTCATTTGGTTCATTTATAAGATATTTTTCTTTGATTACAGATACATTTTTGTATATCGAAATTAGAATTAATTACTACAAATAGCAAAAATTTAACTCCATGAAAACTATTGTGAAAAGGATTCTCAACATTTTTTATTTTGTTGTTTTTCTTACCAAGTACAAGTTATTTATTCCAATGTTTCAGATTACTCTAGATGGTATAAAAGCTACAGAAAAAGAAATTGACACAGTATCTGTATTACAAGCTTTGAAAATTGCTCGAGATGAACCCACCTCAGCACAAAAACTTGTACATGAAGAGGTAGTATAGATGCTTTATTTTGCCCTTTTCTTTTGATCGTTTCAAAAGCATTTTCAGTTTTTGGTTTATATTATAATAATATCATAGTTTTTGTAGTCTTTTAAATTCAAAATTTTCTGAAGTAATAAACAAAAGTTAACCATTAAAATTTATATTCCTGATCAAAAGTTGGGACTCCATTATAAATAAAAATCTAGTTTTTAAACTTAATTATATTAGTTATTATATTATGAGAATTAGAGTTGCAAATTCCATTGAAATGTGATTAAGGAATTAATTCTGTCAAAGAATGTGTTTATTAATGTATTTGTTTCTGTAAATATTTCTTTTGAATTAATGAATGTATTATTAATTACAGAATTTAAGCACTGAATTTAATTTTTCTGTCAAAACTACCTGTTTACCTGTAAATAAGTTTCAAGAGCCTGATGCAGATCATAAGAGTAATACAGGTAAATTTAACTGACATTATTAAACATTTTTATTTTATTTAAATAATATATACTTTTTTAAGTGATAAAAATCAATGTTACATTGAGAAATTGTTTAACTACCACAAAACTCATTAGATGGGGTAAACATGCATAGAAAAAAAGTGATTTCAGAGTTCAGTCATTACAAAGTAATAAAGTTATTTTATTAGTCAACTCTGATCCAAGTGCTACCTGGTGTGGCATATGGTAATTTGCATGGTATGCTGAGATTTCTTGCTAAATTGTTTCCACTTATCAGGCTAAATGAGCAATACTTTGGAATAATTGCAGAGGTTTTCCCCATGAGGTCCCAAATGTGCTCTATCTATGGGTTGAGAAAAATTAGTCAAAGAAAGTGCTTGGTAAGCTGGAAAATAATTCTACCGGGCTACAAAATTAGAGTTTTGAAAAAATACAAAAAAGATTTTCTGTGATTGTGATATTTAGTGTGCTGATTTCGAAAATGTCCTCCATTTCTCCCCCCCCCCCCATCACGTCAGAGTTTTTTGTGAAAATCGATATCGATATTTTTTCTAAAACCCTATTTCAAAAGGAATTCTCTCGAACAATTAACCTGGGTAATTTGGCAACAGTGATTTTTATCCAGTTAAATCTATGTAAATATTGATCCTTGAGTGAAGCAAATTAATTTCTCAGCAATTAGATGGAAACCATTGTTTCTGGACCTCACTAACTGTCTCTGGTCATGAGAAAAACAAGAAATTCTCTTGAGGTTTAAACATTTTACATTTAATTAAGGTGTAGTTTCTAAAAGAAAATCACCAACATACTAATTTGTTTTTATTAAAGTGTTTACATAAAATAGAGGATTGGCCAAGGGGAGCAAAAATTATGCTTGTGTACATAAAAGTTTGAAACATGTTTTAAAATGCGCAAGAAAATAAAAATAAAGTTTCTACTTAGATACATGCTCTTTTTCCTTTAAAACTTCTTTTTGATGTTCTTCTTTTATGTTTAATCTCAGACCTATCTCAGGTTAACATCCAACAATAGTGGGCTAGCATGTTTTTGTCCCTTCTTCCTTGATATTTGCTCTCCATATCTTTGATATCTTAGTGGAACTTTTACCCCTGTTCTTCACTGACTATTCCTAAATTTTCTGTTGGAAAGTTCACATGTGAATGAAGGAAATGTATTCTCACACTCATGGAGCAACCTAACTATTGAAATTTCTCCAGCATATTCATTACAATTCTTATATAGTCAGGATCCTTGTAATTGCCAAAAAACTTTCTGACAACATCTTTGAAAGCAAACCATGCTCCCCCCCCCCTTTGCTGTTATACAGTTCTCAAATTTATTATCCTTCATAAGCTTAAGGATATCTGGACCAACAAAGATTCCCTCTTTCAATTTGGCCATCGATAAACCTTGAAAATTTGTGCACAGGTATTTGAAATAATCACAATATTTGGAATAGCTTTCATGAACTGCTTCTTTACACCCAACATTATATGAAGAGGGGGTAATAATACCTTGTTCGGCTCTACTAAGCTGTTCCAAATTGCACGAATCACACATTCTATGTGCCTGGTTTAAAGTTTTGTCTTTTCGGCCATTCTGTTTTGACTCAATGTCGAGCCTTATCACAGCTGTCTTACTTACAAATGAAAAATAGGAACTTTGTTATGTCCGCCTTGTTAACCCAGAAGCATGCACTAAACTTTCTGCAAATGGCCCAATTGTGATCGGTATGTTTTATTTTGTTGAGGACGCGAGAGCCAGAGTTTTAAAGTGCTCTTTTACATGCACAGTACAATCAGCCTTTGTTCATCATTATCATAGGTGATGTTAAATTTGTTCATCAATCCGGGAACATCTGAACAATAGACTAGGTTCTCATCTTCCTCAAAGTACTTAACAGATTCCTATACCAACAAAAAAAGATGTTCCATCTGCCAATAAGTTTTTTCTTTCAATCTGGAGCCCAACAGTTCAGCTGCCTCTTTTGAAAGGCCTTGATTTCTCTAATTAGATCATTAAGTTCAACCTTAGAGAAGGGCTGAGATGAATCGGCTCCAGTGGGCTTATATTCGGTATCAGAACCTTGAACTTGTGGATGATCAGAGTCTGAAGAATCTGAAAAGATGACTGGCACATTAGGTCCATGAAGAACGGGGTGTATGGCTGATGGAATATTATCAGGATAAGATATTAGCTTTTGATTTTTGTGGTTATACCCACAAAAGTAACAATTATCAAAGTGGTTTTTCTTCTCCCTCCATGTCATGGAAATTCCAAATCGGGAAGGAGTCATTTTTTCCTTTGAGCCAAAAACGTAGATCGTTGTGGCACTTTACACAGGCTTTATGAGGAGAACATGATTTATCTCGGTCTCCGTGTTTCATGCCGAAATACGCAAAATAAAATTGTCTTACTTGGTTTGTAATGCTCCTCATGCGACTTAATTATACTATATTCGCCGCATATGTTACAAAAGTCATCTGGCAAATTTTCGTAGCGTCTCAAACTCAAAACCATGTTTCACGAACCGCACAGAAAAAAAAGCAGAACTGTCAAAAGTGTTTCTACAATGAAGTTCCCACTCAAACTGTATGAGAGTACACATTACACTAAACTACACATGAACGAAAAATTGAAACAAGTTCAAAATTTTAGCGTCTTATGTTCAGAATCAATCCAGATAAGCGACAGTTCCTGCGTTGTCAAACCAAGGTAAGGATCTAAGATAATGATTTGCGTGACAGTATTGGTAGAGAGATATTTTGGCTTGGAAGGGGGAAAGGTGACGTGGAAATGTCACAGAGTGATATTCTGTAATATCACCAGGGTATAATATAGGTCAGCCACAGAGTGATGAAATTAAATGCTGGAAAAAAATGTTTGGTAAATGTGCATAAAAATTTAAGAAATTAAATTTTTCAAAAAAATTGTGACGTGATGGAATATTTTCGTTATTATTGTTTCTGAAATGAGCTCCAAAAAATACATTAAGTTCAACTATTACTGCTCTTGTATTTTTTCATTGTAGCCCTGTGTTCTTAGAAGGTCATGACATTTTCTGCTCTTTTTGTCTTGTAAAAAAATAAGTCTTGAGTTGCACAAAAAGAAGGGCTACCCAATGTCTTGTAATTTTGTCTACATACTGCTATATTGTGAGTGTACCTCGACTGACTGCCAAAGGGTCCACCTATCATTTGAAATGGTACTCTAGATAATAATGACCTATTTTGAGTCAGGAATTTTTGCTTTCATCATTATGCCTCTTGCCTGTACACCATCAGTGTTATTATTTGGTACCTGTCTTAATCAAATGATTGGGGACGAATGGTTTTTATTAATGAGTCTTATTTCCAAAAGTACTGACGTGTCTAGAGAGGTATAGGGGGATTCTACCCTGATTATTGCTCTCCTTAAAAATTACTATAGTGTTTTTGCCTGGGAGGTCCATTCCTGTGTTATCTGGACTTCATTGTATGTCAAGCATGGTTCCCTTATAGCACAGGGTTGCAAAGACGAAATTCTTTGACCAGATATGTTATCGATCATTTTGTGCCGCCCATAATGTGCTTTTCAAGAGAAGGCTCAGTCGCACATGACATAACTTGGTATGAGTCATCTTGCCTGTTTATCTTTTTCTTGACTAGCTAGATGGCCTGATCTCTTCCCTTATAAAACACATTTGCAATCGGATGGAGTGGAGTCCTCAGCGATTCCAGAATGATTCCAATTTAGTCATTCTGTTGGAGACAATTTGGCAAGAAATTCCACTGGACACTTATTATTCCACTTTATTAGGCTTTGCTACTTCTGAGGAACAACTTACATCTATGTTAGATATGAAATCAATGCTTTACAGACTTTATCATTGCATAATATTCAAAAGCTAAAATAAATCATCCAATCGTTCAAAAAATTTTAATCATTTTTTTCTATGCATCTTGATCCCATTAATTTATTTGTGTTGAAATACGACAGCTCCTTCATAGTGTATTTGTTTTTAAGTCTTAAAATATATTTACTTTTCAATAACTTCAATCAAGAAAGACTAGTCAAAACAGTATTGGTTACAATTCCAAGTTGAAATATTGCTGATTTAAATCCTGGTTTTTTTTGTAGTTTTTATGTACTTTTATAATTGTATCTTTTGTCCTTCATAATGATTTAAATTTTGATTTCAATAGCAAAGAATAAACCTATAATAAAATCAGGTCATGGGAAATGTCTTATATGATGGAAGAATACAATGAATTAAACTAAATGGTTGAAATTCTTGTTAAAATGGAATAATTGTTTATGTACACCCTACCAAGGAAAGAAAATCGATGTTTACAGAATAATTGTTTCAGACTCATATATTGTTTTCATAATTCTAATTTAATGAAGTTGGATCTAAACTTGATTGTGTTGTATGTTTTAGTTTCACTTTGGCTAATACTTTTTCAAGGCATTGGAAATGTACTTTAAGATTTTATTAGAAACCAAGCGATTTTGATTTGTTTGGATTCGCATTTTCTGTTAAATATAGCAAATTTTGTAGGTTTTTTAAAACATTATATTTTTTTAAAGATATGTGCTTGTAAATAATTGTAAAAATGTAGTGTGTTGATGGAATACATATTGTTGAAATAGTGTGTAAATGGTAATGAAATAGTAAACTATCTTAGATCACATTAATGTGGAATATAATTTGTTAGCAGCTAAATTTATCTCTTCTCCAAAAGTTTCATTTTTTATTTGAAAATATTATGTGTTTATTCAGGTTGTATCTTTGAAATATGAAAATATTGTTCTTAATTGCTTTTTACATCCTATGATAAATATTTGATTAATGAAAAAACTAACAATTCGAATTTTTCCTTTCAGAATATGCAATTAAGAAAACAACAAGTAATTTACATGATGTTTCTAAATTTCGTCAACAAATAGAAACTCTAAGAAGAATTGGTGGGAGTGATTGGTTACGATTGCTCAATGAAATGCATTGTCCATCTAGTAAGGTAATTATGACTTAAAATGTATGATTCCTTTATTAAGAATTTACAATGATTATTAATTTTACTTAAGAATAAGAAAAAATTTACTTTCTCCTACCTTATTCTTAATTTTTTTATTTAGCTGTTTTTTTTAATTGACTTTAATTAAATGATTTATAAATCCATGTTATTCTAATTGAGAATTTAATTAGTTAAAAAATGTCTCTTCAATGTGAAGGTGGAAAGTTACAAAAGTTAGTTTTCCTTTCTTTCTTTTATGTTTATTCAATGATACTATATTAAGTGTATGATTCGTGTGTGTGCATGTGCACTAATACACCTAACTCTTCTTTTACACGGTCTTTTTTGCATGATTTTGAAATAACACAGTACACAAATTTAAGGAATTTTTTTTTCTTTACCCAAATTTTTTGTTCTAGCACGAATTCTAAAAAAATTTGGGGATTCATGCCCCTTCGATGAGGACGATTTGATCGAATTTATGACAGTGTATGATACAGGAAGCCAATTATGACGAAGTCGAAGATGAAGTACAGCTATTAACAGCTTATTTATTTCAAGAGGGCTTGAACTTTGCTACATGTATGGAACAACATTTGCTTATGCATGATCCTGACATATAGTGTGCATTGAAATTTCAATGTCATCTTAAATTTTGTGAAGCAGGATATCAAGAACTATATCTTAAGAAACCCAAAAAACAGCCGCTATTAACAAACTTGATGATAACAACAGCAAAAAAAAAACCCCATCATCTGAGGTTGTTAATAACAAGTAAATTTCTTTATTTGAATCGAAACCGAAAATTGTGCTAGACAGGACACATCTACTGATGACACCATTTTTGATCCAGTTCGCTTTTTATCACCAATGAATAGCTGTTAGATAGTAGTTTTATTCCTAATTCCAGTTTGAGTTTTTATATGTTGTATGTACTTGCAGACTAAATTTTCAGTGAACATTAATTTTAAATTTCTTTTGCAATAAAAATGAATTATTTTTGTTTTATAAATATGTAACATGGATTTCATCATTACTTTTTTTGCAGGTTTTTTTTTTTTTTTTTTTTTTGAAAATATAGATTTATTTCATCTTACGCACGATTTTTTAAAATTGTGAAACGTATCCCCAAATTTACTATATGTCGCTTGTATTTTTTAATCGATTTTTTGTTTGGTTTTTTAAGGAATGTATATACCGTGTAAAAAGGAGTTGGGTGTATTTTCATTCTTAAGTTAAATTATATTTTTTAATTAAAATTAATGAGGATTAAAATTATATTCACCATTTCTAGCAAAAGGGGCATCAAATATTGTTTATCAATAAATATATCTTGTTCATAATTTATAAATTCACTGTATGTAGATATTAAAAAATCTCTTCTAAAGGTTATGCATTGAACAGTAACAGATAAAATACAGCATAAAACAATATTGCCATGTGATGTTTACATTTTAAATGCATATATATTGCATTAAACAATAAAACAATAATTTTCCATCTGAAATATTTTATAACCTGGCTCTCACATTTTACAATGAATCAGTCAGTATAAAATAAAAGTTGAAGTCTGTGATATTCTACACCTTGATTATGTTAAAGAGTTTTTCATTGTAGCTTTAAAAGTGCCATATTTCTCTTTATATTGTAATAAATTTTGTTTTTAAAAAAAAATATTATTATAAGTGTGAGTCTGCATATAGTTTTTTTTTATAAAAATCATACAATTATATACTCATATTTTGTTGGTCATCCAATATGCAACATCATGAAGGCAGCCTCCAATTGGTCTAAAATGGGTTACCATATATAATAATATATGCTGGTAGAGATAGCACCTGCTACTATGCCATGACATTCTGCTTCTTCACCTTGTTTTATGGTTTGGGGTGACATTGACTACCTCCTCCTCCTAAAAAAAAAACAAAAAAAACTTTGTCAGCATACTTCATAGATAAAC
This sequence comes from Trichonephila clavata, assembly GCA_019973975.1. Lineage (NCBI taxonomy): Eukaryota > Metazoa > Arthropoda > Arachnida > Araneae > Nephilidae > Trichonephila > Trichonephila clavata. The sequence goes on from BMAO01013946.1 coordinate 188,116, forward strand.
CACTAAAGCCCTTTCTTACTTCACCACAAAATAACTGTCTCTGATGGGAAATCATTGCATCAGATATACATTTTATTCTTTTTTTACTGTAAATTACCATTATGTTATTACCAAAAAATAAATTTAAAAAAAACCTCAGAAAAGAATTTACATTTATGAAAATGTTTTTGGGAGAAAGTTGTTCTTTGTTACTAAGTAATTGAAAATGCGAAGTACATCCGAATGCTTATTTGGGCAATACTTATTATCTATATTTATTTGTCTTGGGCCCAGTATATTGAATTTAACGGTACTTTTTCTGAAAGGTTATTGCAGCCAATGGCTTTCAATTTTTCATTAATGAAGAAGTAAGCATAACCATCAAAAGTAATTTAAATAATGTTTGCCATCCATAAATGTTTAGATAAAAATATATCGTTCATTCTGAATCATTATATCTGTAAACTATTACTTCACCTACTATACTGTTCGAATTAATTGAGACAAACATGTTTTTCTTGTCTAAGTTGATACATGACTTAGTGGTGTTCCAGTGGTGTTCTGAACAATCTCAAAATGATTATATCTGCTTAGAGGTAGTGTGACGGTTTGACCTTGACTAATTTACTCGTTTGACTAGTTTTAGTGCATCATCAGTTCAATTGTGAGCCTTTCAGTGTGGCAGCTGGTGGTTATAATTTTGCGTTCTATGTAACGTGTTACTTTTGCTTGTTCAAAAATAAATATTGCTCCAAGGAAGCGTTCTAAAATAGTCGCTCTTAATGAACTCACTTCTATTACTGTGAGTTATATAGCTATGGCACTTGGTGTTAGCAAATCAAGTGTTTCAAGAATTTTAAGAGCATTTCCAAATTCCGGATCATTGTCTCCAAAAGTAAAGGAAAACGTGGGTACAAATGGGAAAACTACTCCAAGAATTGATAAAATTCTAATGAGAAATAGCAAAATAAATCCAAGAAAGACAAGCATGACCCTTCGAAGAGATTTATTGAATTATGATGTTGAAAGAGTACCTCTACTGTGTGGAAAAGACTTTTGGAAGTTGGATGTAAGGCAACAATACCGAGGGGGGGGGGATTTTCTACCTCAGAAATTGATTTTAAAAAAAAAGGTTTAGCATTGGCCGGAAAATACTTATCATGAGCTGTTAATGACTGGAAGAAGGTAACTTTCATTGATGAAACATTTGTGCAGGGATACAAATCAAGAGTAGTCAGATGAAGTGAAGGAGAAACTGTGTGATCAGATCATATTCAGAAGAATATAAAACACTCTTCTAAACAGATATTTTGGGGGTTTTTACAACAAATGGCACTGGAAACTTAATTTCTCTTTAAGGTGGGATGAATTCTATCAAATACGTAGAAATATTACACAATAGGATTGTTCCATTCATAGAAATATTTGACGGAACATTTCATCATGACTTAGCCCCTTGTCACAATTCCAAATTGGTCCATACTTTTATGTGGAAAATGAAATAAAAGTGCTTGTATGGCATATTCTTAAGAAACAATGAGTTAAGATGAAATTCCACAGCATTAGAACAAACAATAAACAAAGTGCTATTCAAGTGTGGTTCCACAATGATGAAGTCAAGAATTTGCACTACACTGGTGGAGTCAATACCAACACGTGTTTGAGGAGGTCATTCCTGCTAAAGGAAGACATATTTCATACTAATATAGATATTTTTCAGTCTACTTAAGGTATGTTATGATTAAAAACTAAGGTTTTAGGAAAAAAATTGTTTTTTTTCCATTTGTCCCAATTAATTCAAGCAGTGTAGAACTTCCAGACTTTTTACTTCTTTGTAGAAATTCACCTTGGGTAGAAATTTAAGCTGAATACTTCATTATACTTACTGAATTCTCATGAAAAAATCATGTAGTATTGATAAACGAAGGAGAATGCTCATTTATGTAGTAACAACAGAGAAAAGGAAGGACTTCATTATAATACAAGTTTCAATAACAGTTTTTAAAATTTATTACACATTAACATATAAAAAATTTCTTTACACGAAAATGAAAGTAATATAAGCTCATGTTACTTTTTATGCATGCTCTATGAAGATATATTCAGATAGTATACCATTTTTTATACAGATATAGGACAAAATAATAGGAACACCTGTGAAAAATGAAAAAATTTTATTAGTAGATGGTTGTGGTCACCTTTGTTCTGAATGACAGCTTGTATTCCATGTGGGATTTTCAAATAAAGCTCTTGAACAAAGTTCATCAGAATTCAAACCCATTCCTTATGCAGGGCTATCTCAAATTCAGATAGTGTGCGTGTGTAAAAGGGAAAATAAACACAGACTTTGCTCTCTAAAAAAACTTACAAACACTAAATAATGTTCAGATCAGGTGACATGGGACACCACGTTTGATGTACCACCGCATCATGCTCATGTAACCATGTTTGAACACAGTAAAAGATGTGAACAGGGGCGTTGTCATCTTGGAACACAGGGCATTCTCCCAGAAAAAGAGTCTTAAGCATAGGGGGAAGTGGATATGTGAGAATGCTGCGATAACGGGCGTCTGTGACCATCCCCCTCAAGACAACAAGCCCTAATCCGCGGAATATATTGCCCCTGCTTCCCACCCCATCCCAGAACCCCCTCCATGTTTCACGGTTGGAAACAAGCAGTCAACCAAGTAATGCTTCTGCCGGTGTTAGCCAGATGAACACACGTCAGGCTGGTCCAGAATAATGTAAATGAGGATTCATCATTGATCCCATTGAGGTGTGTCCAGTTTAGTGGCACTACTCTAGTCTCTTCATATCATTCCACGCCGAAACTAACCTTTTTGGAATAGCTACTCGGCCATGAATGTTCGCAGTAGGCAACTCCCGTTAATTAGCTTTCACGGATACACGGTTCTGAAGGTAGGAATTCATCTCGAATGCTATCTGCGGAAGTGTAGTCTTGCGTTTTCGGACGACTATCCTCTTCAACACCCGTATATTACGTTCCTTCAACTTCAACATTCGCCCGCTGTTGTGCTTCTCAGAAGACACCTTACCCCAGGTTTGTGTACGCTGTTATAGTCCTTGATACAGTGGTCCTTGAAATTACTGCAAGGTTGGCTGTTCTGGACAAGGATGCTCCAGCTAGGCGAGCTCCAATTATCATGCCTCCTTTCATGTTGAAGAGGTTGGACATAATCACACTTTTCTGAGAACAGAATTTTCTCATGCAAATGCTTGACTGATACCTTCCCTTTTACCGCCACTTGGGGACACACTGTTGCGACACATTACGGCCGAAAAACGACGTATTTTTAAATGGGTGTTCCCATTATTTTGTCCTATAGCTGTAAAATGTAATGTAAATAGATTCGTACTATATTTGTATTTTCTTTTCAGACTGCATCTCTGGTGAGCAGAGAGAATCATAATAGGAGTGATGCTTCTGTAAGTGATACACAGCTTCATAATGTTTTTTCATTTGATAAAAATCTTGATAAGCTTACTCCTGAATTGATCAAAACTTCTACCGTTAGTTTTGAAATGGCATATCCAGAATGCATGATATTTTTAGATTCTAGTAATGACATTTTCAAGGAACAATTTCTTACCCCACCTGTGCAAAATAGAATTTTAAATGACATGGGGAAGAATTCAGCTAAAATAATCTGCGAGGCAAAGGTATTGTGGGTTGTTGCACTTCAGTATAATGAATCATCTGTGTATGAAACTGCTGTTTGTTTGGTTCTATTACCAACTGAAATAGTGTTTCTGAAATTAAAAAAAATCACTTTAGAGTCACATGAAGAAATGAGTTGTGTCTCTAAATTTAAACCAGAATTAATATTTTCAAGATCTGTTTTGCCACAAGATATTTTATCTCTAAATATTGGACCATGCAATGCTTATATTGAGCTTAAAATAAAAGACAATTGTAGATTAGAAAACTTGACTATTTTAACTATGGATAAAGATGCAACATGTTTATTTCATTTAGAATGTTTTCGTTTGTATAACATTGAACCAGTTTATAAGTTGAATCCATTTGCGAATAATGTATTCGATATCAACTTGGTAGATTCTAGTTTGTCACTCAGCAAAATATCTGTAGAAAAACAAATCATCTTTAGTCAACGTGTATGTGTATCTAAAACTTTTCATAAATGTCAACATGGGATCTTGCATTACATTTTTGTTACTCCTTCACATGTTGTTTTGGTTGAAGAAAGACTAAATTATTCTCAACTTGTTGGTTTAGATATAACAATGAAACCACAGTTCCAAATTTGTGCTCTAGTCAATGTTCATACAAATATTAAACAAATCCATTTGAAAGATATAGATTTCGAATCTGGTATTGAAATGCAAGATAATGTATGTTTTGAACAGGCAAGTAGAAATGACCACTCACTTCCTGAAAATGAAGAATTACATATCTTATATAAATGTGGATCATGGTTAATTATGGAATTTGAATCCAGTGTACTATTGTATTTGAATTTTTTTACTTTGAAACAAAGAACTGAGTTTTTAGATGTATTTCTCAGTACTCGAAGTCAGAGATAATTGTTAATCAAAATTTGTTTGTTTTGTATGTGTGTTTATATATATAATGTAAATATATTGTAGACAAATTTAAGTTATTTGTATAAATATTAAAATCAGGAAATGTTAATTATTGTCTTTTATGTTTCATGAGGATTCCATTTTATTTTTCCATGTCTGAGTTTATATGTTTAAAACTTTCTGAAAAGTATGTTATAAGATAAAATACAATTTAATGCTATGTATAAATATTTATATAACAGATAAAATGTGCTATTACAGATGTTTGATAATAATACTAATTTAAATGTAATGTAATATTTCCATTAATCATTAAGCTCCTATTTATGTACTTTGTAATATTATTTTTAACAAAATTTATTTCAAGTAATTATGATTTTTGAGATGTAATTGCATCACTGTACCTCTAAGAACTGCACAACAGTTTACCAGTGTAATTATGAAATCAGTCAAATGATTTTAAATAAAATGTCAGTAGCACAATATATTTGAATTACTTACAGGAGTGACAAATTATATATTGAAGAAAAATTAAAGTTGATAATATTGTTTGAAATTAAAACAGGCTACACCTCTTCTACAGAAAAATTTCATTATTAGCAGAAAAAGATCTTTTAATGTAAATTTGTTATTCATTTGATGGATGTCATTTATTTTTTCAGAATGTTTGTTTTAATATTTTTAAAACCTTTTTTTAAAAATAAATATCTATAGTACCTAAATTTTGAAATAAATTGTAATCCATAATGGAAAATATTTTTTAAAAAATTGTAAATGAATGCATTTAATATGAATTTTTTTTATATATTTGGTTTAAAGAAGTTGAATAAAAAGTTGCATTTTCTCAATCAGTGCTCTTTGTAACTTGGTTAACACTTGAATGATAAAAGCGTCATTTGCTATGCTCTCATTCATGTAACAATGCATAAGGAGTGGCATAAGTATCACTTCTGGTTCTAGAAGGAATTTTTGAAATAAGTTTGTCATTAATACTTTCTTGGAATGGAAACGACTACATAATGATATCTGAACTTCCAAATTCTGGGACATGCAAAAGGAAGTCAATATCACATATATATCATAAACTAACTTTTACCCGCGGCTCCGCTCGCGTTGATGTTTTTAAATAACTGTCAAAGTCGTAATCATTAAAAAGTAAGTAATATAATATGGTAATTTTTTATTGCTTTACTGGAACCAATAAAATTTAAAAATTCTAAAATTGAGCTTAGTTTAAAAAAACTGAAAATGTAATTTATTATAATAATTAACAAAAATTAAATAACTTAAGCTATTAATATTTTTAAAAATCGAAAGTATCTTTTTATTTATTTATATATATTAAGATTATAATAACTATTGTTTAAATGTGACTAAAAAATGTAAATAAAAAAAAAGAAAGGATTAAAACTAACCGTAAAACTTATCAATTTTTTGTTTCTTGCATTGCTTTTTGCTTATGAAGCCTTGATTTATTATTTTTAAAAGTGCATCCGAAACAGCCGATGCTCTACTTAACTGAACAGTGAGATAACTATCATAAAAAAAAAAAATGATGGCACCTGTCAGCGTATTATCATGTGCGCGTAACACTATTATGTCTCATGAAGAGCATCGGTCGCCAGTAACCAAAACAACGACTTCATTAGCTCAGCTTGGCGTTCAGTTTCACGTTCACCCGTATAGTTTCCGTTCCCGTAAGAATACGGGAATAAAATATAGCCTATGTTACTCCCCGTTAATGTAGCTTTCCATTAGTGAAAGAATTTTTTTAAATCGCACCAGCCGTTTACGAGATTAGCCGGAACAAACAGACAGACAAAAAAAATTTTAAAAATTTATTTTTTGATATAAGTACCGTAAATACCTTTAAATGCATTTAGTAACAAACTGCTAATTTGAAATTACAAACAGACACTTCAATTTTATTTATTTATATAGATGTTGGTGTTCTTTTAACAAATGGCAGTATTATTTAAAGAAGCCCAGTGGCTGAGTTGTAGTGTATCGCGCTTCCACACCACAGGTCCAGGGTTTAAATCCCGGGCTGGGAAAGGTCGACCCTGCCTTTCTCCCTTCAGTGGGTTGATAAAATGAGTATCAAGCTTGCTTAGGAACTGAACACTAGGGGTTTCGTGTCAGACTGATCATTTGACCGAAACATCTGCACATGCACCCCAGCCCCTAAGGTCAGGGAAGTTGAGCTAGGCACAGCTGGCCTTGACCCTCATGGGCTGTTGTACAACTTTCAGTTCAGCATTATTTAAAAACTTATTTATAATTGCATGTTTATCTTTATTGGAAAGGATAAAATAAAATTGGATTATTACTCAGTTAATGAAAAATATAGAAGTTAATATATATATATATATATAATCAATAGCTGCAAAATGAACAAAAATCTTTCTATTTGACTCTTATTCGAATTGATCAGAGAATCTTCAACAGATTGGCTTACAACTGCTTCTTTAGGAAGTAGCTAAGAATTTATAAACTGAAATTTTCACAAATCATGAATTATTCACATCACCTGTATACATTTCAGAACAGAGGGGAAGGGAATATAAGTTATGCTATTGTGTACATGAAAGTTCATAGATATATGTTATATGATGGGGGGAATAATACTAATTTTGGAATAAACTATCAAACCTTAAAATTTGTTGCATGAACTCTGGAGCACTTTGTATATTACAATAGGAATGTGAATGAGATCAATGTCCAAGCATTATAATCTAAATTGAGGTTAAATGTGTCTTAAATATAACATTTAAAAAAATCTACATATATTCATGTGAAAGGGATTAAAGATTTATTTCTTGTTTGCATTTTGAGAGGAGTGTTTTTTACAAAAATTGTTATAAATTAGATTCTGTTGCCATAGGTGGCAGCTCTTGATACTGAATTCTACACACATGTACATTCAATCATATATTTCTTCCTTTACACTGTATATGTTCAATAAATAAAATTCTACTGCTTACTTTTCTTTATGTTGAATCTGTTATGTTGTATTTGCTTATCTATGCTAAAAACCTAATGTTATATATTAATATGATGCTTGGAAGCAGGGTGATTAGTTGTACTAATATTAGAATACTTTTTTGTACTGCAGATGTACATATACATTAATCATTCAATTACTGAAAAAAATTCATAAAATTGATTCAAAAAATTTTTTAGCCATGATTATAACAAATGGAATTTTCAAGAGATGTTTTTAACAAAATTAATGTGATCATCCCCAAAAGTTAAACAAAACATGAATTAGTAGTTTTGATTACTAAGAAACGTAATGAAATGTTTTTGTATAGGACTGAAAATGTTCTATCACACTCTTTTTCTATAAAATTGCAGCCTCCGGCTATCGATTCTGGCCTCGACATGCAAGAACATACTAAATTATACGTCATAAGTGACCTTTTGATTCCCATTTTATATTTCTAGCTAACAAGGTAGTCCGTATTGTATATTTTGGTTTGACTTTGTCTTTATGAAGAAAATACATATTTTAAAATAAGTGGGAGGGGGTGAAGAATGCATACAAAGCTTTGGATTTTTCCCTATAACCCAAAATAAGATGTGTTGCTGAATACGGCAGTACCCTCATACCCTACTTTGAGATTGCTTGCCTAATAGAATGCTGAGAAACTGCAACCCGTACAATCATCTACTTCCTGTAGGTATGTATTGCACCTGAAAGAGGCCCATTAGAAAGTCAGGATTAAATAAGGCAAATTAACAGACTCACAAGCTGTGGTATCTAAAATATAATATATTATGATTTAACTATCCACATATGTGCCTTCATACCACTAATGGAATGCATTCTGATTTAAGCATATTAGATAATTTAGAGAGATTCAAATTTATTTCAATAGTCAACAACTGCACCGAATTTTCGATCGTTATATAGCATTTTATACTCTCGTGACAACTTAAAAGTCTTTCTTTTTTAAAAAATACCTTTTTCTGAGAGTATTATTAGAGTAGTAGCAGTTAATCCAAGATGAATTTTATAAGGCTTATAATGAAACATTGAGTAATGTTTGTTACAAAAAATATTGTGGAACTGTGTGTTTCTTCAGAAAAGTTTGTTTGCGAACCATTTTGGAATGTATTTTAGATAAATATTTTTTTGTGTGTTTCTTAATGTTTTATTTTAAATAAACGTATTTTTTTTAACTTATCTATTTTGAATACTAACATATTAAGAGTTCTGAAGTAGTGATGGGATAAAAAAATATTTGTTTTATTTACATCTTTTATTTTGTCATGTTAAGTATAAGATTAGTAAACATGGCTTTAATAATATTAAAGATCAAAAACACTTATCACTAAGAAAATAATTTATTAAAATTAGTTCTTTAAAGCATCAGTTACTTCTGAATGTTCATTATTTTTCGTGTAACTTCAAGTGACTGTACAGTCAATCAGTAGTACAAGTTGGTACTGTACTGTCAATCAGTGTTATGAATTTATTTATTACAAAATGTATAAACAAGTTTTGGAAATCTTGGGATGCTTTTTTTAATTATGAATAATTTACGGTTTCAAACAATTATTCATCTAAATTTAATTTTAATGAAAATAATATATTAGCTTTTTGAAGCATATTTCATATCCTTGTAAAAAGTACCTGTAACAAGAAGAGGCATTGGCCTTCAACTTTTTGCCAAAATAAAGTATCAAATTTGGATTAGCTGACACCAGTGACCTTAAAAGGTAAGTATAATTCTATATTAAAGCATTAAAATAAATTCGGTAAATATTGAATGTACATGTTATTTGCACTCTTGCTGTTGAAAAAGTTCACTTCTCTCTCTCTCTCTCTCTCCTTATGTTGACCTCTTCTAGTAAAATGTCAGCTGCTAAAGACCCACAATGTAGAGGGGCTGATGCACGTTAAGGTATTATTTTGAGGCTCTAAGTCCTCACATTAGCGTGGTAGGGAAGTTTAGAACAAGGAATGCCAGCTCAGGTATTGTTCTCGTCACTTGACTGAGGTACAGAATTATTAGGTCTATCTCTAATAGACCTAGTGTAACTTCAAAGTGCGACATTAATAAACACATACAGTAGAATGACGAGTATAGCAGACACACCATTGGGTTTCCATACTATACTGTACAATGACAAGCCATATTTATCATGGGATTAAAGTCGCTGATGAATGTTATAATAAGTAATTTGGTTTAAATTTTCTAGTTCGTTGGATCTGGTAATATTGCATTTTCTTTTATTATTTGTGTAAATATCATAGAATATTATCCAATATATAATTTACTGTTATAACTAATGGTAGAAGTCACTGCCAACATTTATTAGTTTTATTTTATTCTTGTCAATTTGGAATGAACATCAGTCAATATACGATGGACATAAGTGAAGGCAGACTTTATATTTTCTTAAAAAATTCTACAATTCATTATTTTTGTCAAAACAGATTTTATTTGTGCAATGTGTCCCGAAACTCAACGTCAAACGGACGCGGGGGGGGGGGGGGAGGTCATATCTGTTCTGGGATTTTAAAAAAATTTCTCTGTTTGATTAGGTGATGGCCAGATTATTTTTGAAAATGTGGAAAAATTTCACACCTTTACATCATCAGCTACTGTGACCTCAAAATTCACAATTTTTACGATGATTTTTTCACTAACGTCATTTTACGTAGTCGTGTTATTAATCACAGACACAAGTAGGGCAAAACACTTCTCTAGTTTAGTTAAAATTAAAGTAGTTTGCTTGAGTCCGGGTTTGAGAAAATCTCACATACTCTCCATAAACAGAAAAATATTACACAACCTCGGGCAAGTTTCTCAAAAATGGTCTCCATTTTGTTAAAATTCCAAAATGGTACAACACTTGTTCTTTTCTATCCATAACAATCATAGAGAATTTTTTTTTTATTTGCAGAACATCTTCGTTTTAAAAACATCTCTGTTGACACTGTCCATAACGTTATTAAGAACTGTGATTACAAATTCTTCAATTCCAGTGATTTTTCTTTAATGTGATCTTACATAACCATGCTATTAATTACAGTCACAAATCGAACAAAAATCTTTTCTGGTTTAGTTAAAATTAAGGTAGTTAAAGAAAATGATGTCATCTAACTTTGACGCTCCATAAAAAGAAATTTATTACACTCTACTTTAAGTAAGATATTTGAAAAGATGACCCTTCTAATGGTGATTCCAAAATGGGGCAACAGTTGCTACTTTTCTATCTATAATAATCATTGGCATTTTTTTTTTTACACAAAAGGATTTCATTTTTTTTAAAAAGTCAATCTAGTGTGTAACCCAAATCAATCAATAAATTTAAAAGTAAAACATTTTTGTAATATTTTAATGAATTAAGTGTTGGAAATGTTTGCCTTCTACACTAATGTAAGTTTGACTTCTTTTTAAAAGTGACCGCTAATGAGTCGTGCGTAACTAACTAAAATTGTTTTATCCACCGTTACAGCATTCCTTTACTATCCTTTCACAATTCGGTTACATTTACAATTGGTTTAAAAGAAACTCGAAAGCAAACACTTCTTACATTTAATTCATTAAAATATTACAAAAATATTTTCCGTTTTATTTTTAAATTTATTGCTTAGTTTTTGAGAGTTACACACTTAAGATTAAGTTTTTTGGAATCAAGTCATTTTGAAAAAAATACCAATAATTGTTTGGGAGAAAAAAGTAGTAAAAAAAAATGCTGTACCATTTTCGAATCTTAATTAAATGGGTCTTGTATTAAAATAACTTGCCTTGGGTAGTTTGTAATATTTTTCTTTTTATGGTGAGTCAAATTTAAGTGACATCTTTTTCTCAAACTACCTCAATTTTAACTAAGTCAGAGAAGTGTCTTGCTCGATTAATAGCAGGGTTAAGTAAAATCACATTATCGAAATAATCATTGCGGAATTTGTGATTACAGTACCTTATGATGTGATGGAGAGGTCTTTTTGAAATGAATATGTTCTGAAAATAAAAGAATTTTAAAAAATTTCTGTGGTTGCCATGGATAGAAAATAACAGGTGTTGTACCATTTTGGAATCTTAACCAATTGAACCATCTTTTGAGAAACTTGGCTGGGGTTATGTTATATTTTTCTGTTTTTGGAGAGCCAAAGGTAGGTGACATTTTCTCAAACCCAGACTCAAACAAACTGCGAGAATTTTAGTAAACCAGCAATTTTTTTATCCGACTTGTGACAGTGATCAATAGTACGGCTATGTAAGATGACATTAGTGAAAAAAATCACTGTGAAATGTGTTGTCACAGTAGCTGATGATGCGATGCTGTCTATTTTCTACATTTTCAAATATATGATCGTCATCACTTAGCAAGTTATAGGTATTTTTATATTTATTTTTCCCGGAACAGATATGATCCCCCCCCCCCCTCCTTTCACACCGTGCCCGCTTGAGATTGAGTTTCAGAACATCTCATATATCAGGAATGGCGAACCTTTTTGAAACGTGGGTCAAATTTTGTTCATATTTTTTTAGTAGTAATGTACTTTAGTTTTTGTGGGTGATTGATGCCTATCTACACCAGAGTTAAGTTTAAAATGTTTTAAGTTTAGTATTTTTAAAACTAAACATCTAAAATTCAACTGGCTTAATGGGTAAAAATGGTCGTGGTTTGAAGATTTAAACATTTTTAGGGGGAGGAGGTTAAAAATTCTAAAGTGTTTGATTGAACAAAGGAGTATCGAAAATTACATATAGTATATATTATGAAATATTATTTATTAGTACATATATATATATGTATAACTAAATTGATTATAAAGTATTTAATGAAAAATCTGTTGGTGTTTATCTTCAGATAGTTTTTTAATATTAGTTTCATATTTCGTATTTATTAGTTTAACGCATTTCATAGTAGCATTTTCAAGTCTATTTCTATTAGAAAATTTTACAAAGTTCATTGAAGAAAACAATTTTTCACACGAATATGTGGACTTAAACATCGCTAAAAGAGCATTAACTAGCTTTTTCATTGATATAAAATTATTTTGGTGAAGAATTCCATACGTTTAATATATTATTTTCAATTTTTACTGTGGGAGGAATATTATCTGGACTACTTTCACACAGTTTTCTTCTACTTCAGAAATCAAGTCTTCACATTTTGTTTTCCATTCTACGTTGCTTCGAAATTCAACTAATTCCATTTCTAAATTATCGATACCTAACCCCATAAATTCGAATAACTCCATTTTTTCAAATTATGTTTTGTATGGATATAAAATAAAGTGAAATGTACTTTCCAATCTTTTAAATTGATCCAATCTCTCTTCAAAAGTTTGTTTTATTTCTTCCATAATCATGAAATACTTCTTAATTGCATTTTCTTGAATGTCAACGCGGTTTTCAAAAATGATTGTGTTCTGAAAATGATTTTGTAATTGAGGAAAATATTTCAGGATTTTCATTTCCAAATCCTTTGTAAAGATGTCAAGTTTCGTTATAAATATTTTAATATTTTCAAACATTAAAACAATTGGTCCATGTCCTTGAAGTTTTTTTATTCAGTTCATTGAAATGTTGAGTGATGTCGCATAAAAACTTTAAATCATTTAACCTATGTATATTGGATAATTCACTGAAACTATTGTATTTTTCAATTAAAAAAAGAGCTTTTCTTCTAATACCGTTACAAAGCAATTAAGGACATGACCGGAACTATACGCCATCGCACTTTGTTGTATGTCAAAATCCTTGAATATTGGCATTCAATTTCCTCTAAGAATTGTGCAAATTGCTGTTTATTAAGTTTGCTTATTTTTATTGCAACTGTACCAATACACTGAAAAATGTTTTTAAACCATGCTTCGCACATAAATCTTGCTGGTATATTGTACAATGAAATTCAATCAGAAAATGCAAAATATTTTACTTAACACTACGGGAACGTCCGGGATTTCGATTGCCCTTAAACATTCGCCAGTGTCGTTTCAACACCTTGCTATAAAATACATAAAATAATTGTAATGACGCAATAATTGCGGGACTACTGTTCACACACAGTAAGGTTAAGTTTTAAGACTTTTTAATATTATTTCATATAATTATCATATACACTCATGTCCATAAATTAAGGATAATGAAGTTCAAGCAAAGAAAGAGACAGAAGCAAAACAAATTTGACTTATTTGTAAAGTCTATTTATTAAACAAAAGGTAAGGAGCAAAAAAGATGCTATATGTTTGACATAATTAATAAAAATTGCGATTTTTACTCCCTGAAGCAAATTTCAAAAAAGAACCTATTTACAAAAAACAGTATAACATGGTTAGTATGATGGTTAATACGGAGTATGTCTCCCGGACGATGCAATACAGGCCTTACAATGCCTACCCATGCTGAGTATCAAATTATCAATCTGATCTTGGGGAATATTACACCGCTCATCAAGCAATGCCCTCCGAAGTTCCGGCAGACAGGGGAGGGGGTTGACGGGCTGCAATTCGTCGGCCAAGCATATCCCACACATGCTCTATTCGATTCAAGTCCGGTGAGTATGCTGGCCAATCCATACGGGTGATATCCTCCGATTGAAGGCATTCGTTTACAATGTTTGCACGGTGAGGACGGCGTTGTCATCCATAAACAGAAATTCAGCACCCATGGCGCCCCGAAACAAACGTACATGTTGTTCCAGAATGACATCCCGATAGATGTGCCTGTCATCGTTACACTCTGAACATGCAGGTCAGTTCTGGAACCAAGAATAATTCCTCCCCAACGAGCCATCCTGCACCACCGTAACGGTGTCGTTTAATGGTGTTCTCTTGGTGGTAACGGGTACCTGGTGCTCTCCATATGAAAGTCCGGCGAGAATCAGACTGAAAACTAAACCTGGACTCGTCGGAAAACCTCACACAAGACCACTGTTGCGGTGTCCACAATGCATGCTCTCTATTCCAGGTTAATCGCAGGCGGCAGTGAGTTGCGGTAAGGGGAACACATCTGACAGGCCTACGAGCATATAGACCAATGTGCCCTAAGCGTCTGTACACGGTCTGCCTTGAAACTGTCGTACCGGTAGCTGAATAGAGCTAACTAGATAGGTCTGATGCTGTGCTCCGTCTGTTTCTTTTGGCAGTAACTGCCAAATACCGGTCCTCATTCGGCGTTGTAACTCGGATGCGACCTGTGCTGTAACATCTACTCACATTACCATCATCTTGGAATCGTTGCCAAAGCCTGGAGATGACACTCTGGGCGATTCCAAGTTCCTCGGATACTTCCAGCTGGATACATCCACATTCCAGTCGTCCCATAATTCTACCACGTAAAAAATCATCCAAATATTTCCTTTGTGCCATAACTATGCGGTTATATTGCACTGAAAGGCTTTTAAAGCGCTTGTGAACAATTTTACTTCTTTGCCACCATTCCTTATTTTCCCCTCTCTTACACTCTCGTCATTGTGACTTACTATCCGCGCCCTCTGGTGGTTTCCTGTAATTTGCATATTCTTCTTCAAGATGTGTGTGATAATTCTGCAGGTGAAATTTTTATTTTAGAGCTCAATTTCTGTGTGATTCTGAATTATCCTTAATTTATGGACATGAGTGTATTTTGGTCCTTTATATCATAAGAAACTGTAACAAAACAAATTACTTATTCTTGTAAAATGAAATAAAACAATATTAGAATAATAAGCAAAATTATAATTTTTGTGAGAATGAAAGTTTTTTAATCATTATTAATCGTTTTTACGCATAATGTTTGTGCATACCTCATTTGCAATGAATACAGTGATGTATTCAATTTTTCCTGTACATTTCTCTCACACCATTTTCATGCAAGAGACACAAATTTTTTTTGTTGCATTTCCGTTACATTTTTTAATTTTGCCTTTTAGCGAATTTATAATTCCTTTAAATTCAGTATTTACCTGATTTTTCAAATTTTTTGCACTTACGTAATTCATTAGCTAAGTTTTGTATTTAATCTTTTCTTCAAATAGGTTTACCTGAGTGGTAAATAAATAATCCAAGAGTTGATTGCTGCAAGGTCCAAAAATTGTAAAAATTATATACAGGCTATCATGTTGATCCAGCTTTTACGGAATGTTTTCTTGCCATTTGATTTACAATTTCTTCGCCAAATTTGGTTTCATTCTAGAACCTGCTCCGCAAAAGGTTCAAAAATCGAATAATTTTTTTTATGAGCAGATAAGCAAGTGCTACGTAACGAAACACTTAGGCACAATTTTAGTGTAGTTGATTCATTTCTGCTGTGAGCCCAGTAACACTGCATTCAAGGTCAAATAAATGTGATATTACTTTGGGAAGTTTGTTTTACTAATGGTATCTACTTAATGAACTATCTTTTGCAGAACGACAGCTTTTTTATGATAAATTTTCTTGGTATCGAAAAGACACCAGCGGACGTTCTAGGTATATTTGGTTGTAAAATCTCCCCTAATTAACCTCGAACCACCAAAAATTTTCTTGTAATCGACATGTAAAATGATTAAAAGTCACCACAAATTTTCAAAATTCCTGCAAAAATGCGAAAAGGAGAACAAACTAAACAGCCTCCGGTGTCCATACAACAAAGACGGACGCTCTAGTATTAAGATACTAAATAGATCTATTGTTTTTCCCTACCATATTAGGTGCACCATCTGTTGTTAGAGACTATTTTCTGAAGGTCAATATCAGTGGCGTAACGGAGAATATTAGAACCAACCCCCCCCCCTCCTGCAAACTCAGCTTTTGTTCCCCAAGCCCAAACACGTACTTAGCGTCAATCAAGCTTTGGGGCTCCTAGAACCCCTGGGTCCCCTCGCAATGCGGGGGTGTAAGTTACGTCACTGGTCAATATCCATTTCTTTAAATGCAATATCAAATTCTTTAAAAATATCAAGACCAACTTCCCTTTCAACGTTATTAGTTTTATTAACTTTTCTTTAATTGTATTTCCATACTTATACCGAGCAAAAACTGCTAATTGGGCATAATCATTTACATCATTACTCTCATCTAAAGCAACTGAATACATTTCTGCATAATTTAAATCGTTATGTATTTGCGAAAAAAAATTTTTTTTTCTGATTCTATTACTTTATCTTTAATTATAATGCGACTTATAGGTAACTCCTTTATAAGGTTTATAAGTAAATCTTTTTCTTTAAAATCAGCAAACAATGTAGGACTACATTCTCAAAGTACTTTTTTTTTACAAATTCTTTCTGAAAGAAGTTTCCCGTGGCGAGCAATGCAATGAGCAACTTAGAAACTAGCAGCTGTATAATGTTATTTGTTTTCCAACCAAAAAGCTTTTTAAAACACTGCTTGGAGAAAAATTCTCTATTTTTTTTTTTTTTTTGTAAAAAATACATTTTTCTTTCTTCATTTGTTGACATGCCGAGATTAGTATGCAACGTCTCAAAATATCTTTTTACATTATATGTATATTAAGTCATTTTTTTTGTTACAAATTACACATATAACCAATTTATTCCTTTCAATCACGCCCTATTTATAAACCATTCAGCTTGATATGGCCTGGAACTTATATGGCTTGTTTATAATTTTTAAACCGCCGACATAGTACAGGACTACAATTAAAAATATTTATATTTAGAATGCAATAATTGGAGAAGAATTTCGTATTAACACATACCTATAATATACATACACATTACTTTTAAATGCGTTCGAAATGGGTGCCACTAAGTTCAACACTGGTACAGACTGATACAGGCACGCTTTAAATTCGAAGCCAAAAATTGCTAGTATCGAGAATAACAGACATGCGCATGGCGCCTGACAAGGTGAAACAGAGAGGGGATGATACAAGTGTTATGGAAGTCTCTTCCTATAAACATAACCTTACAAAAGGGCATTTTATCCGAAGAAAGTGCTTTAAATATGGTTATTTGCTTTAATTTGTCGATTTTTTTTCTACAAACAAAATGAGAGTAAAATTATACACTTTATTCGATATTTTGTAAACACTTTTGCTTTATTTCAAATATTACATACTTTCATATACATTTGTTGTCATTTGCGTAACTTTGGAAGTGTAATTATCAGCATTTAAGTTGCTTTTGTGCCAACGCAGTGCTTGAAAAAGTGCAAATAGAATATCAATAATCCTCACAAATTAGAAAATCTAAATAAACCCGCGTAAGTAAACAAGTGGTTGCCTAGTAATCGTGGGTCAGTGTCTGACCCACGGGTCATAGGTTCGCTATCACTGCTATAAATAATCCTTAGAAGATTATAAGGATCACTACAAAATTTTACATAAAAAATCAAATTAATAGCTAACAAAAGTAAACAGAATTTCTCAACCCATCAAAATAAAGGACAAAATTGAAAGTATAGTATTGAGCTTCATGCAGAATAAGACATTTGTATTATATTTGTATGTATTAAAGTGATAAGAAACCGGTAATAAATTTGATGTATCCGAAGTAACGCTTAATTCATCGAAACATAAAAATGGTGGTACTGGGAGTAAATCGCTGAAAGAAAATGGTGAAATAGTGAACTGTAGTCGATGTACATATTTTGTGATGAAAGTTTTTTTCCCCTTAAAAATATCTGTTAGTGTGATAAATACAAGTTCATCAGCGTGTGGCCCAACCAAAAAAACCTGACTCTACAGAGAAAAGTGAAAAATTGTCAAAGTCTTGCCAAAAATGCCAACATTCAAGGAAGATTTTAACAAAGTAACTCATTCAAAAACTATCAGCAGAACTATTCATCAAGCTGATTACGAATCTAAGAGTATCCAGAAGAAGGGGAGGACCTCTATCAGTAAAACTAATCAAAAGAAAAAGCTTGGTTTTGCTAGAGATCACTTGAATAAAGATGTTCCTTTTAATCAAATGTAATGGATGAAAGTAAATTCAACTTAATTCATTACAATGGAAGGATTTTAATTTGAAGAGAGCCAAAAATTTAGCTGCGAGAAAAGTTATGTTCAAGCAACTGTAAAACATAGGGGCAAAAAGTGCGATGATATGGAGCTGCATGTTAGGTATAAGTGCAGGGCCGGATCTACGTATGGGTTTAATGGGCTGTAGCCCAGGGCCCCCCGGATTCTAGGGGCCCCGTCCCTCGCTGAAGATAGCAAACAGAAAAAGTTGCTTACAATCAAAATAGTATTAAAAAAATAAACCAGTAAAAAAATACAATTCAAAATTAAAATACCCGAAATACCATACCAAATTAATTTTTATTTTCAAGAGCAAGAGCAATTACTTTTGTTCTTCCTCCCTACCACCGAATTAGCGGAAATTAGTAATTAATAGACAGAGGCTCTATATCATAGGACGGTGCCTATGAGCGTCGAGCACTTATACAAACGTAGTGGCACTTTTTCTGTTGCCATTTATTTGTGTGCAATAGAGGTGCAATCAGGTTTTGAGCCCCAAACCGGATCTTACAAAGTATTGAAAAATCATAACATAACATAGGCTTTGGGCCCCCTAGAACCTTGGGGCCCCCTCAATGCGGGGTTGCAGGGGTGTACGTTTCGCCACTGAAGTGAAAAGAAGTTACCCAAAGAAAACGGAGAAACACAACAAGCAAATATTAATGAGGAAAATATGCAAGATTTTGATGACCAGCAGCCTCCTGAAAAAATGTGTCGTTCAGACACAGGACATCAGTAATGCCCCGACCTAAAAGTGTTTACAAAATGTTGGGTTTGAGTTTAAAAAATACGTTGACGTGGGTTCGTGGCCTAAATTGCTAATAACTTTATTGATTATATCCTTTCACATGAAATGAGTTAATTTCAAAATAACTATATTCTGTTTCGGTAAGAGAATACAAAGGACAAAAGAGATCATTTTTGCGCGTGTGCGAGCGAATAATCATTTCATTAAAAAATTTTAAAATGGTCAAGTGCTTGTAAGATCTTGGCTATGTTATTCAACTAGTATTGGTAGTGATTTTTGTTTAACCTTCAAATTTTTTCTAAAACAAATTCTCAATACACAACCGAATGTTCTGATTGGAAACACTTAACAAGTAACTTAGAAAATCATGAAAACTCTATTGAACATAAAAATTCAATGTTAACTTGGTTGACACGAAAAGAAAATAAGTCTGTTTTACAAGGGGAGGGCATGACTAAGGAAATTCATTTAAAGACGAGACTTTGTGTATTACCAATACTACTCCTTTAGAACAGTGGTCTTTTTCAACTCACGGAATCCTTAGAACTTGAGAGTGCTTTCGTGGTACAACTAGAACTAGAAAGAGTTTTCGTGGAACCCCTTTTCAAACACATACGTTGAAGAATATGCCTCAAAGAGTAATATTTAAAGTACATCAATATGTTACAGGCACTTTATGTAAAAGGAATTAAAAAAAGTATTTGCATTTATTATTAAAAAGATTCTAATCTAGTTTTATTAATATAACTGACTCATTAACAATATTAATATATGATTCAAATGTCGCCTATACATGCATTATATTTATTAACTAGATATGTGCTTCCTTTTTTTCACACGAACTGTTGAAATCTAGGTCTGTTGAGATTAAGTGCAATTGCATTACTTATTCTGAGTTAAACTTGCTTTTATACACTGCTGGCCACCTTAAATGCAACACCAAAAAAGACAAGAGATTAAACAACAAAATTTATTTTGTAGATAACATGTTGACCAAGTATCAAATGATTAAATTTATAGACTTCTGTGAAGTGTGGTTCCTGCCAGAATCAGTAGCCAGAGTAGCCGCCATTGTTGGAGATCACCGCTGCCACACGGCTCGGCATTGATTCAAAGAGACTTTGCATGTGTTCTTGGCTTACAGCAGACCTAGCAGCTTCCGCACGTTGCCAAAGTCGATCTGGTGTGGCAGCTGGGGGTGTAGTCTGGGTCAATCGTTGAGCAACTATGGACCACATGTTTTCTATCGGTGAATGATCTGGAGAGCGAGCCGGCCAGGGAAGCAATTCAATCTGGTGATTGACGAAGAACCTTTGGACAATGCGTGCCACGTGTGGTCACGCATTATCCTGTTGAAATATGGCTGTGGCCAAGCCCTGAAGGTAAGGAAGGACAACTGGCTCCAACACCTCGGAGATGAAGCGCTGGCTGTTTAAAGTACCGGCAATGCGTACTAGAGGAGTGCGAGAGTGATATCCAATACCGCCCCATACTATAATACCCTGTGCAGGACCAGTGTGGTGGTGCATAACGCAGCTGTTCAGCATCCTCTCTCCATGGTGTCTACAGGCTCGAATCCGACCATCGTGGTGTTGCAGACAGATGCGTGAATTGTCAGTAAAGACAACTTCATTCCATTCTGTCCCCCCCCCCACATCATTCTTTCATCACACCATTGGTGGCGGAGACATCTGTGGTTCTGCGTCAATGGTAAACCAAGCAATGGACGTCTTGCGGACAGACCACTCTGCTGTAAACGGCGTCGAAAGGTACGCGCAGACAATGAATGATGCGTTACAGACTCAATGTGCTGTGCTATGGTTCGTGATGTGACTGGGCGATCCGTCACTGCCATGCGCACAATTTACCTGTCCTCACGTGAAGTAGTGCACTGAGGTGGATGCGATCGACCACGTCGGTCCGTCGTACACTCCTGCATCCAACGGTCACAAATTCGCATAACAGTTGTTTGGTTTCGTCCAACACGACTACCGATTTCCTTGAAAGATAATCCACAATCTCGGTAGGCCACTATCATTCCTCTGTCGAACTCGGATAATAGATCAAAAGCTGATCGCTGTTTTCTACGAGACATAACTGATCGTTTTTTGAAAAAAACACACAAGATCTCCAAACCTTAAATAGCGCTTTGAGGTGGCGCCACAGGCGTGCGTGATGTGTGTCTGCGCTGAAATTCTAATCATTTGCACATCTCACCTCGGCTAATGCATGTTGTAAATTTCATGTTATTTGCGTACTTCCTTCAGGGTGTTGCATTTACGGTGGCCAGCAGTGTACTTTGTTTTCTTAGCCACTTACGTTGAGAAATACATTTCATTTAAACACAATGTTCTAAATGGCATTAAAATGTTTATAGATGAGTAGGAAATCGCGTGTATTTTTGAGAGAGAATTTGAAACCTACAATTTAGAAGCTGTTCTTGTTTAAATTTAGATTTTAACATCAACTCTATTAACATGTTGTTCATTTTCCTTCATTATAGGTGTTGTTTTCCACTAATGTAAAAAGGTGCTTTTTCCATTAGAAAACTATTTAGTTTTTCAAGACATTGTGCTAACTAACGAGCATAAAATTATCTCGTGGGGTCCGAGATAGTAAACAATACAATATTCACAATCTAGAGTAGAAAGTATATATATAAAGTTAAAACGTTTTATTATTTTATAATAAAAATTTAAAAAATACTTAAAAATAAAGTTATTATAAATGAATAAAATTTTCAGTGTTAATGAATAGGGGAGGGGGTGATGAGCTATAGATACTTGTAACTTATAAACTTCATAGAGAACGTGAATCCATTTTGCATACATATTTGTTTCTTCTAGATTTCTTATTGAGATTCGTAGAACACCTGAGTATGCCTTGTGGAACCTCAGGGTTCCGTGGAACACAGTTTGAAGACCACTGCCTTAGAATGTTCAAACCTCAATGTAATAGCGCCGAATGAGCAGAATTTGGAGAAAATAGCAATCGAAATTCTTCTATACAATTCATTTTATACAATTAAGTTTTCATCAGCTCCAGCGATGCACTGACATAGATGAGAGCGCACCGACTTTTTTTGCGATTGGTCAGGGTTGGAATCGCTCGGAAGACTTGTTTTTTTCCCCAATTCAGTTATTTTTACAATTAAATAATTTTTCTTATCAAATATTTTATATAATTATAAAATAATTGCAATAATAAAATATCATCTACAATTTTACATATTATAAAACTATTTCATATCTAATTATAAAATTATTTGTAATATATTTATAAAATATAAGTTAAATATTTATATAATTATAGTACTTGTTTCAGTTTTTAAAATATAAAATAATTACATAAAATATTTAATAAACATTTTTTAAATAAATTTACTTAATTGTAAAAATAATTAAAGGACTTGATAAAAAAACAAAGCAAGTTGACCGCGCGACTCGAATCCTGACAGACCGTGCGAAAAAGCGCAGTAATTTTTTTAATAAACATACAAAACTCGAAATCGCCATTTTAATTATATTTTAGGAACAAATTTTGAAAGATTTAATTTTTTTAGTTAATAAAAAATTACAAACTCCTGGTTTGGACATCTGTGAAGAAAATAGTGGCTGCGCGGTAGGCTTTTGTTTAAGGTATCGGATCGTGGCTGGCATGTCATGCGTTAGAGCCCAATACCACTAAAGACCCGCCGTATACGGAAGCGATGCACATTAAATCTGTCGAGAGCTCAAACGTCCTCCCGTTGGTGTGGTAGTTAGGAGAGGGAGTGCCAGCTGAGGTGTCGTCCTCGTCACTTGACCATGGCTCAAAATTAAGAGGTCTGTCGCCAAAAGCCCTCATGTAGCTGAATAGTGCGGCGTTAATATTCACTCACTGAGAAGGAAATAATTATGTCATTAAAAAGGTTTATAAGCAATGTAGATGAATCAGATAAAAAAAACTAAAGGAGTATCAAGACGCAGCGAAAAAATTAAGTCCTTGTGTAGAAACACAATATAGTGATGTGAACAAGAGACGGGTTATTTAAAAATTTGCAAATAAATCGACAGAAAAAGATCTGTATGGGACAGAAAATTTTAAAAGGAACACGTTTATTGTTGCGTTAAAGCTAATCCTTGATTTAAATAGAAGTCAAGTATATGCAGAATATGTAGTATATATGGATTTGCAAGATCAAAGTAAGGAGAACGTCCACCTGAAGAGTGTATACACTCTATTATTGATAACTATTAAGGTAATGTAGACCAACATTCAGTAAATGAAGGTGTTCAACTCAAAACTTATCTAAGACAAACTGAGCTATCCTATACTTGTAGTGATATGTTAAACTTAATTTCTGAAAAGAAACTTGTTGAACGTTTTTCAAAATTTGTATACCATTTTAAAGATTTTTATCACGCTCCCTATTACTAGTGAAGCGGAGCGTGCATTCTCTAAAAAATGTCTTATATAGAAATATAGGACAGTGATAAATACTAGATTTACTTATTTATGACTTCTTTCTATTAATACTAATCTCACTAAAGACTTAAAATGTGATGAGCAAATAAAAGAATTTGCAGCACAAAAGTGTAGAATTTTTTTTTTTTTTTTTTGTAAATTATGTTATTGTTTATAATGTATTTAAATTGTTTGAAATAAAAAAAAACCCTTAAGTTTAATATTTTTAAATTTTCTCCCACAAAATCCTTCTTAGGAAAATGGCAAAATTTTTAGTTATTTGGGGGGCCCCCAGATATCGTTAGCCCAGGGCCCCCAAAGGTCACGGTCCGGGCCTGTATAAGTGTCAGAAAATTGATCACACAATAGACAATCATGACTACTTGAATATACTTTGTTATACGCTACATACTTTCAAATTTCCAGATCATTTCCCTAATTCAAATCCGATTAAACATTTATGGAAAAAACTTGACAATAGAGTAAGGAAACACGATATACTAAACGTAGACCATTTGAAAACGCTCCGAAAATAATGGGAAAACTGATGAATGTCATACCAAATAGGCTCAAAGCTGTACCAGAAACAGGGAATTCGCCACAAAATATTGTCCACACATTTTATTCTGAAATTTTAATCACTGTGCTTTCATTTTTGTCTTTTATTTTCATGGGTTGAAAAATTCTATTTATTTTTATATAAGTTTATTTATCTGAATTTAAGATGCTGTTAATATTTTTAGAATACTCTAAAGATTATATATATCTATTTTGATAATATATTGTAAATACCCCCCCCCCTCCCCCATTTTTGGAGAAAATGAAAAATGTGCTTTCACTTATGTCCATCCCTGTGTATATATGTATATATATATTGCTGAAGAAAAAAATATATCTCTCTTAAAATATATACTATAATGGATACGAATTTTTCAGAATTTTGAAAATCAAGATGATTGGTGATTCAAGATAAAAAATTAGAATTAAGCATACACATCCAGTTGATACTAATGAAATTGATAATAGTGAAATATTTCCAAGAAGCCGAAAATGTGTTAGAAACGAACAATAAGTGAAGATAATGAACCTTCTGTAAATGTAGGCAGAAGAGTTTATTTGGAAAGAGAAATGGATAATCTGTAAATTAAAGAAATTCACAGATGTGCCCGGGGTGTCCTGATTTTACGCAAACTATGTGTGGTTTAATGTTTTTAAAGTTGTGAATATGAGCTTTTATATATGTAGTTCGAAGTTTTTACAGCTGAGGTTTATTAGTTTTGAGATGATAGGACAAAAGATATGTATATAAACTGACCAGAGAACATTGTTATGCTGACAGCTTTGAAGCTACACAAGGATTATTGGTGACTAATCTCATAATTTTGAGCCTCGATCAAATGATAAGGACACCGGATCTGTCACCCTACTCTCCTAGCTTTCACACCTCGCTAATGTGAGCGTGCATCGTACTCTCTGCACTGCGGGTCTTTAATGACATGACTCAAAACACATAACTCGTCAGAAATATTGTCAACCAAACGCTCGTGACCATGTCCACTCTTGGGTACGGAAAAGCAGAGAAAGAAGACAGAGAAGATATTTTTTAGACTAAATTGAGTGATTGCATACAACATTGGCTTGTTAGATATTAAAATTAGTTCCTTAATTTATAGTTTTCTTTAAAAGACTAATAAATATTTTTGAAAAATAAATAAATATCAAATATTAGTTATATATTTATAAAAATATTTTATTGCTATTAAAGACGAAGTATTATATTACAAGGGAAATTTTAGAATTTGGAATGTGAAAATGTTTAAAAAAGGAGCTTAAGAAGTCACACTTTTCTCCCTACAAAAACTACAAAAATGAATATTTTAGTCAACGTCAGATTTAGATTGATTCATATAGATATAATCAGTTTAAAAGAAAAACAGAGTTAGATTTAGAGATTTGTTTGTAGATTATATATATATATATATATATATATATATATATATATATATATATATATATATATAGACAAAATAAAAACATAATTAATTGCAGAGCTTGAAACAATCATAATTACTAACATAATTCCTTTCCTAAAAATCATATTAATAACAAACCTTTTTTATATTCTAGAATATCATATTTTACTATATAAAATAACAAATGGAGTACAATTCTGTTATTTGTAGTATCAAGGAACTAAAGTATTGTTGGATTTTGTAGACATAGGGTACAAAGTATGAGATTGATAAAAATTAATATATTTAATTTTGAAACAATCATATTTCACTAGGTTTTTTACGGAAAAAAATTAGTTTAATTTAATTATGAATAAAATTAGTTTAATTAAATTTTTTTATCTATGTTTTTTTAAAATTAAAAGGACATACAATAACTTACAACCCATCCAATTTAAATTTATAGTTTGAACTCCTTTTTTATTTTATTGCCATTATTTAATGAGAAATGGCCACGCCATTTTCAATTTTATTACCCCTTCCCCTAAAAAAGAAATCAGGTACACCATTCAATTACGCAATATTTTTATCCTCATGATAAAAAAAAAAAATTATAGAATCATTTTTAAGATTTAAAAGAAGTCAAGTCTCTCGGGAAAATGGGAATCCAATATAAAATACAAGGAAAGATCGGCACAATTATTCCAATTTACAATGCTCAAAGCAATTGGAGGATATTTTGATTTTGAATATAAACTACGGATTAGGAAATGTTTTGATGTATAATGTATAGGTGCTGTGTGTGTGTGTAACAAACAAGTAATAATTAAATTCTATTGACAATCTCTTCTCTTTCTTTTTTGTTAAAAAGTTGTTGTGTGTGATTACATGGTTGTTTTATACCAAATTTACAATAGCTTCTAATTTTTTTAAGAAATATATTTTGCAAATTTTAGCAGATTAATAAACACGTAAAGACTTTCAGAGCACCAATATATTCTTCAAAAATTTAATGCTGTTTTAAAATCAATCAAAATAGTTAAAGAGATTGAATACGAATACCTGCATTATTTTTATATAGCTTCTGAAACATATTATAATAATGCTCTATTACAATATTCTCTCTGATATTAAAAAACACTGAAATAAATTAATTTGTTCAAATGAATTTAAAGCAATTCTGGTATTTGGATTTAAATAGCGTTACTCTCAAAATATATTAAAGATACATGTTTGCTCGATACAAATTTATTTGATTAGAAATTAAATTATTGCTGGAAGAAAATCGTCTTGTTTTCTACTCATCAAAAAATATTCTTAAACATTTCTTAAGTATTATTCTTGAAAGTTAACTAAAATCACCCAAAGAGGTATTTCAAATTTCAACACTTTTAAATGGCAGGGGTTTTTTTAAATTTTTTTTTGAAGTTTCATAACATGAGTTCTTGAGATATTCAACTTTATAATTTATTATGCAGTAAAATGAAGACCCTCAGCCGTACGCTAACTGGTAACCTCCTAACTTCCTCAAAAGCACTACTTATCAGTTTTCACATTAGACATTACGAGAGACTAAGATTGCTGTCGCAATCCTCCGCTCCATTTCTTGTTTCTTCTTGAGTTGATAGCATGGCTAGTAGGAGAAGGTGTGGCTACTGGAGAGAGGGACCAATGGGGTGGTTGGGTTCCGGCGACTGGAAATGATGATTGCTATTGGTTGGAATGAGTAAGCTTTCGGAATTGACTGCCCTTTTCAGAGTAAAAGTTCTGAAATCAAAATAATAAAGCTATTTTTTGAAGCAAAAAATAAGAAACATTAAAAAAATTTTCAGAAATAAGAAAATTTGTTGTCGAGAAGCGATTCTAGTTGTAGAAAGGCTTTTTGTGTTTGTCATCATTGGTTGCTTTAAGAGCAGGGAGTATTTGTAGGAGTTTTGGCATTTTTTATGGTTTCTTTCTGACAGTACTTATCAGTTTTCACAGAATATCACATAATGGATCTTTTTAAGAATCAGAATTTAAGTGATAACTCGTCTAGTAAATTTCGGCCTTTTTCAAAGAAAAGCTATGTAAAAATATTTCATAATATAAAATAAAAATTATTGGGAACATTATATATATAGAGAGAGAGAATTATTTCTCAGAATGTAGATTTTTACAACGAGTAGTATATTATAAAAACTTGTCATGACATGCAATTTAGAGGTTAGCAATATGGAGGTTCGACTGTATATGATGAAAAGAACATGACATTTCTCCCTTTAGATCGATTTATATATGTGTACATACGATATATTTTAGAGGTCAACTGCGCCCCAGAAAAATTGTACACGCAACCCCTTAAGTATATTTTCTACTTACATATCATTACGTTACATTATATTCTTATTCCATTACTGAAGAAATTTGTCACTAATCTTTAATATATATACCCCCTCTCTTATATTTAAAAGGTTTTTCAATTGTAGAAATGAGTGTATATTATTGAAATTTTATGGTACTTAAATTCATTAATTTTAAGTTATTAATGATTAAATATGTGCAATTAAATAATGGGTGAATTTTATAATAATTTTTGTAACGAAATATTGATTAGTATTGTAATAAATAAGAATTGATATATTAAAACGCCAAAATAATAGTAGTAATAATTTTCTTCATAAAATTTTTTAAGTACTTTTCACGTTATGCAGCTACT
The DNA here is from genome assembly GCA_019973975.1 of Trichonephila clavata. Taxonomy (NCBI): domain Eukaryota; kingdom Metazoa; phylum Arthropoda; class Arachnida; order Araneae; family Nephilidae; genus Trichonephila; species Trichonephila clavata. Next base: position 216,415 of record BMAO01013946.1, read on the forward strand.
TATGATTATGAACAAAAACCCATACCTTTGAAGATATTTATCATTTTTTAAGTAATATGTTTTCAAATATTGCTAATTTTTGTACAGATTTTTATAGTTTCATAATTCGAAAAATTCAGTACTTCTTCAATAATTTTTTGCCAGTTTAAATTAACTTTATATGTTAACTTTTTTTCTAAAATTTATAATTTTAAAAATCATTTTTGAATTTTTAAGAAAGTTTTTAAGACACTCTTTTGCTACTTTAAAAGCTTTTAAAGTGTATTTCGTTAATCGTGAGCACCTATTTAGCTTCCTTCACATTGATTTTTCTACGCAACGAGACAAATCGATAATATAAACTGGAACTGTTGTTACTAATTTATAAATTCTTTAAATTTAATGCAATATTTAAGTCATTTTAACGCATTTTTGGTCAGTTTTTAATGTTTTTTAAAACATTTCACAAGGAACTTTTTAAAAAATTTGAAGGATTATATATGTTTGGACCCTGTTGCTATGTGTAATTTCGGAAATCCTTTCGCAATCTGAGTTCCCGGAAGAGGCACGTGGGTGGCCAAAAATCGATAGAATCAGATCATCCTCAGGTTGTCATAGCAACAAGTCCCTGCCTGTTATATTCCGTAGAAAATTCTTAGTGCACCTATACGTACGAGAAGAGAAATAATATCTTTATCTAGGTATACAGTGTTTTTCGCATCTAAGCCGCCATTGATTCTGAGCTGCACCCGAAATTCTCGACGCGTTTTTGTGAAAAAATAAAAAGTAGTGTAACATGGTTTTCGATATCTGATATTTACGAAATTTTAAAAAATTAAAAGGAAAACGTATAGGAAGGGAATAATTAATTTATTTTACCAGGATTAAAAACTTTTAAATGCTACATTGTATGTAGTCTGTGTGTAATTCTTCTGACCGTCAGTATCATGTTCAATTTCCCTCATTCAACGAATTTTCCGCTTTTGATTTTAAGTCACACATACCGATTTTCATTAGCATCTACATTGGGGGGGGGGGGGGAGCAACTTATATTCGAATAAATACGGTCTATTTTAGATTGAAAAGTTTCATATTTATTAGTATAGATGCTGTGGTTGATATGTTCTCTTTTTCTTCTAATAATTAATATTTTCATTTGTTACCGAAATGTCTCTAAATATTACAGATTTTTTAGACTAGTACGTTTTAAGCATTTGTTTTCATCAGAGAAAAAGAGTAGGGATTGGAAATATTAATTTTATTTTTTAAATGTTATTTCCTTCTCATGAGTGCGACTAAAAATAGAAGCATGGTAAAAGATAGTACAAATTTTCCTCCTAAATAATTAATTTTTTGTTTATAATAGTCGAGAATATTTTATAGCTTTTTATTATGAAGGTGTCTAACGAAATTTTTATCTTTTTCAAATTCTTCATCTTTATTGAAGAAAATAATGCATTAGTTTTACCTTTAAAGATTTCAAATACAGAAAAGAAACAGATTTCTTAATTTATCATAATGTAGATCCGGGGTCGGCAACCTTTTAGCTGTGATGTGCCAAACCAATCTATCAATATGATTCAGCGTGCCACGCAGTTCGACATTTTTGAAACAATTTGAGTCCCGTGATAATTCAGGCAGAATTAGAGAATAGAGGTTAATACAATTTAAATTTACACTTTATTATATATTAATTTTGCATCATTTAAAGATTTTTCTTAACATAAAAATAAACTGCCTTAAAATATAACTATTTCTTTGACAAAAAAAAAAAAAATTAAATTGTACATGTGTCTCACCGGCGTCTTCAAGTCCCAGGTTTGAAACCTGATGCCACTTAAGACCCACCGTGTAGAGAAATTGATGCTCGTAAAATCTGTCGAGGCCCAAATCCCTCCCTTTGGAGTGGGGGGAAAGTTTGGGTAATAGAGTACCGACTCAGGTGTCGTCTTCGTCTATGAATTGGGGTTCCATCGTTAAGGCTCCCGGTGACACGCCACCACGAAAACCCGAGTGTAATGTTAATCCTATGGAGTTTCTTATAATTCAATTTACGTCTAAGGTATTGCTTTTAACTGTATGAAACAAAATGCATCCTAAAGATAAAAAAAAAATTAATCTTTCTCGTGATTTCGATTTTTTTAAAAAAATTTCTAAATATTTTTAAATATTTATTAAAAGCTTGAAAATTTACATTTAGTGCGTTGAAACGATCATAAAAATATTTTCAATTATCGGATAAAAAAAGTTTTTCAGCGGAAATCCATTATTTTTTATGCTCTTTCAAACGCATATACTTTAAAATTTTTAAACTAATTTATATATTTGCGAATAATTAAATAAGTCAGCATTGCATATTTGGAATGAGGGGAAAGTAAACTTGTAACTCCGCCTTCTTGTGGAAGGATACATGAAATTTTCCCTGCGTTCCCTTGGTGAAAGGGGGTAATTTATGACTTTTCGGTGGATTGTGTAACAGAGATGTCCCCCCCCCCCAAAATGGGTCTTGTTTTCTAAGAATCTATAGGCATTCAAGATACTATTTACAATTACATCATTCTTAGGAAAGTTTGAGTCTGTGCTTGAAAATAACTACAAATACGTTTTGTACAAAAAGCTATCCTCTGTTTTTTATTCCACCTTTCATAAAATTATTTACATATACTAAATAAGTTATATTTTATTAATAATTAAAATGAACAATTAATATTTATTAAATGCATTTGAATCGTCAGGATAAAGTGAATCAGATTTCGCATTCTTTTCTTACATATCTCCAAAATTGAAATTCCTGTGTTTTTTTCCAAGTTAAAGTTATTTGAATATCAGCTGTTTTAAAACTTATTTTGCACAGTTTATTTCAGTTATTAAATAAAATGGATCATCGTCGCAGCTTCAAAAAAAGATTATTTCTTTCGGCTAAACGAAAAAAGAATATAGGACAGAATTTCAGGAATTGGAAAGAAAAGTGTGTATTTCTTTTTTTCTAAATTCTTGTTCCGCTGTTCATTTCAAATATTGTGAAAGTTTCCACATACTAAATGCATTTATTGATCATCGCATTTTAAATAAGATTCAAATATTCCGAAGATGAAATACTATTGATTTAAAATAAATCAGAAAGTTTTCCATAATTTTAAGAATATTTTTAGTAACATTAATAGTTTCTTCTTAAAACATATAAATTTCAATTAATTTATTTACTATTGCTACTGATGTTTTTATTTCCTTCACTGAAAATTCAACTTAGAAATAATATTGCAGAATTTTTTTTTTTAATTTCTGTCTGGAAAGCAGTATCTACATTTTGCATTTTCATTTATACATGTGTTTCATATATTATTCAAGATAACTCATCACTGCTTTTTTTTTTTTCAAAATGAATTCTAAGTTAATGCGCTAGTAAGAAAATGCACTGCAAGTAAAAATACAGGCAAATAGTTCCACAATTTTAAAGTTCAAGCCCAGCACCACTAAAGACCCACAGTGTAGAGGAGCGATGGACGTTAAATCTGTCGAGAGCTCAAACGTCCTTCCTTTGGTGTGGTGTGGTAGTTAGGAGATGAGGTGCTATCTCAGGTGTCATCCCCGTCACTTGACCATGGTTCAAAATTACGAGGTCCGTTACCAAAAGCTCTCGTGTAGCTGAACAGTGTGACGTTAATATTCACTCACTCACTCCACAATTTGAATGTTTGACATCTGAGAAATTAGAGATTTTCCCCAAAAATCCCGGGAAATTCTGATTGGAATGGGGTTGTACGAAAACACTTTCTAGTTCTAGGGGTTCTACGAAAACACTTTCTAGTTCTAGGGGTTCCACAAAAACACTTTCAAGTTCAAAGGGTTCCTTGAGTTGAAAAAGTTTGAAGACCACTGCTCTAGAGCCATATATGTTATTTGCGACAGACTTCGTAATTCTAAGCCAAGGGTGGCCAACCCGCGGCCTTGAATAATTTTGCGGCACTCGAGATTCATTACAAAATATGATTATTTTGTACAATATTTTTGTTTTAATGTAGTGTTTTGTAACAAATATACTTCATAACTGTTTCTATTTTATTACCTTTCTTTTATTTTAATACATTCTTAGAAGTGTGCGGTATTGCAGCGCAGCATCACACTCGATTCCTGTAACTCCATCGCGCTGCCTATTGCTAGAATTAGACATATTTGATCCTTGCATTATTATTATAAATTATCTATGCTTGTATAGATGAAAAATAATGAAATCAATAATAATTCATTCCGTTTTAAATTTTCATTCCAATAAATATTTGTGGTGGGTCTAAATATAATATAAAGGTATATAATTTTTGTTTGCAGCCCGCAGGATTATAATGTTTTTCCGAAGTGGCCCGCAAGGTCATTTGAGTAGGCCATCCCTCTTCTAAGCCAAGATCGGATAGCCAGAATGACACTTGAGTTTACAGTTTCTTTGTATTCTTCATGACCTTTTTTGAACTTGGGAATCTCGCGTCTTTAGTCAATATGGTATAGAATCCTCCACGGTTTTAAAAGCTGATTTAAATTATTTTTATTTTTTTTAAATATATTGCTGGGGTTTCTGTTAGCGATATTAAAAATATAACATTAGTGTGATAAATAAGAAAAATATTTAGTATGATTAGTGAAAAAAGTTAATTGAAATTAAAATCTGGAATACAATAACTTTAAAACGATTTTGTGATTTACCGAGACGAGTAAATCCAAAGCAGAATGTATGCGAGATTTTCGACAAAAGAAATGTGAGAAAAAAAATTAAAAACTGAAAAGAATTGTGCCGAAAAGAATTGCACAAAATTCAACTCCACGCAGCAGGTATTTTTTTTTTTTTTTTTGCAACGAACACAAATCTCTCAGAAACAAACGGCCGAACCAATTACTGCTTTACCAAATCTGTTTGTTAGTCAGGTAACTTTACGATTGTCCGCTCATAGCTTTTTTGAATGATGAGCTCAAGCTCGAAATGAACACAAACCGAAATATATCGACAGCTAACAGTGGTACTGTTATTGACGTTGTTTTTCAAAGGTTATTAAATACTTTAAAATCTCAAGTACATGTGTCAGATTTTAGTCATCATAAGTCTATTGTGTGTGTGTCTTCCCCAAATTGAACAAGAATATTTATTTTTGATAAAAAATTACATGACTCTTTGTGTTAATTAAATAAAATTTTCATTAAAGATAAAATTATTTGATAGAAAATTATTTCCAATCATACCCGATTAATTTTTTCCAGGATTTATCTTACTATTGCGTATTTACTAGGATAACATGTCATGTTACACATCATATGCGACTACTGTAAGACTCGTTCCTTTTTTTTTGTAACTGTATTTATATTAGAAATTCCAACACTAAAACTGTTCTTCCAAAAAATTGTGTGGGTCCCAAAACCAATACTCAATATACTTTATCAGTGGCGTAGCTACGTATCCAAAGGTATTGGTGCAAAAAAAAGAGAGAATATTGGTGGAGTTTTATTAATTAAAAATATATTAGAGTATTTTATATATATATATATACAAAGCTGGTTCACATCAGCCCTGTGTCAAGCTCTGCAGAACATAGGAAAGGAAAGCTACAAACTACTTACATGTATGCATATGAGTTTTCTTGTGAATTTAGTGATTGCCCAGGTTCGATTTGACATGTGATAGACAGGAAATGATAAAAGGAATATGCACAAACAAGAAAATATAATACAAAATTATTATAATTATTTAAAATAAAACACACGAAAAAACAGAGGAGGGGGGTCAAAATTACATCAGTCTGTTGCAGATACCAGATTGTGAAACATTGAAAATAGCTTATTATGAATCATATTGTTATAAAAAATAAAATGACCAAGAAGAAATAGCTTCCTGTGTAGTTTTTTAGATGTATGGTAAGACATTTCATGGAACTTGATGTTTATTTTCAAGTAAAGATTAGAAAAATGAAAAAATTGAAAAATAATATAAACTTTTTAATAAGTAAAATTCGCAACACTATACACAAACAAAGGAAAGAATTTAGGGGAATTCCTTACAAGTTTGAAATTACTTTCAACGGAGTTGCCATGATTACAGCTATGTAACAATCTTTTATATTTATACCTCAATTATGGGAGAAATTATCGCAAGCTCGACTTGCTTGGTGGTCAAGGCGTGAGGGTCCCCTGAGCTCAAGGGCCCCTGTGCACGGCACTACCTAGCCCATTGGTAGTTACGCCACTGTACTTTATTAAATTTATATAAGATTTTTTTTGTTACATGTCTTAAACCGTTTTTAAATAAAATTATTGAACTGAATCGGAAATAAAGAACTGACCTGAAATATTTAGGAAAGAGAATAATTTAAATCACATTACACTATCCATTCCATTAATTTTATAAATTTCTCTTGACATTAAACTGTTTAAAAAAGGATTTTGATGCAATTTAGTATTGAAGAATATCACAGAAAATTGTTTTTTGAATGTATAGAAATATATATATATATATATAATATATATATATAAAGGTTTTTGTGCCTTAACTAAAACTTATATTTTTATAAAATTCAAATGAAAAACTGATGTTCCTCAAAACAGAAACGAAACAGCGGAAAAAAAGCAGTTTCTTTGTACAACTAGGAAATATTTCAGGAAAGAGAATAATTTAAATCACATTACACTATCCATTCCATTAATTTTATAAATTTCTCTTGTCATTAAACTGTTTAAAAAAGGATTTTGATGCAATTTAGTATTGAAGAATATCACAGAAAATTGTTTTGAATGTATAGAAATATATATATATATATATATATATAAAGGTTTTTGTGTGTGCCTTAACTAAAACTTATATTTTTATAAAATTCAAATGAAAAACTGATGTTCCTCAAAACAGAAACGAAACAGCGGAAAAAAAGCAGTTTCTTTGTACAACTAGAATGTCGGGCACAGTTTTCATGTAATTGAAAACTGCCATGGGGTGGGCAGTAAAAGAGGGGTCAGTTGTCATATAAATAGTCTTCAGTTGGTTGTAAACTGGACCCCCCTCCAAGAACAAAAATAGAAGGCGAAAGAGAGGGGGGGGGGTTCCTGTCTCGAGCTCCCTTTGCACTTAGAATCCCTCTCTCAACTGTTGTAGAAGAGGCTTGTATGATTCTGTGACGTCATTTTGTTTTATCATGACAGCTGTCAGAACATAATCATCAGAAAATGGGATCAAGTAAATGCAAATTTTGGAAAAATAATAGCCTGAAAAAAATGTTTATTTCAAAGTCAAGAAAATATTGAAAATGAAGAAAAAAAGGCATATAATTTATCTTTTATGAAGGAACTATTTACCTCCGATCATTAAGACCAGTACTCATGAGTACTTGGCCTTTCTTTTAGGAACGCCCATTCCCCCCTCCCAGAAGAGGGCGCTTTCATCGTTTTAGAGTTGGAATTTCTGTCTACGTGACCCTTAATAGCATCGTATAGTCTCAAAGCGCGATTTAAATTAAAATTAATCTGTATTTTTTAAATTAAAGTACCTCATACAAACTGATATCTGCTCTTGATGTCTGGCATCGGTGGTTAAACAAGGTAAAACAGAAAAAGGTTTTATCATTGTTTTTTATGTTATTTAAAATACTAATAACGAAATCGTTACACTCATACACAATTTATGTCCAAAGTAATGATTTTTTTTTCTTCGAATTTGTGTTTGAGTTTTATTAGTAAGTACAAGACACACCGATGGGATCAAATCTTTCCATATATTTTTTAAAAAATCACCATCATTTATTATTATTTTTTTTTAATAATTTGTTACTGGAACCACGAATGGCTACGTTTTGTTCAGCTAAAAATTAAATGGCATGAATAATTCTTTCAATAATATAGCGCACTAATATTTAATTTCTCTTTTTAACACATTTTGAAATCCTGAGTCAACAATTTTATCCTTTCGTAATTATTTAAAATAAATAAGACTGAATCTGTAGGTTTCAGAAATATATTTTACTCTTTTTAGTGACATTTTAATTGTCTCTTAGTTCCAGGTATAATAATTCCAGAACCACTCGATTTTACGTTGATAAAATCGTTAATAACTTTGCAAAAATACCAAAATCCCCTTTTTATCTCTTTCATGGTTCGTCAAGGTGTAACAAAATACATCACAGAAAATTTCCTTTCATTTTTGTCGTTTGGGTATTTGAAAGAAGAAACTAGGCTTTGAAAATATTCAAGATAATTTTCTATTAAAACTTCTGCTTTGGATGGTAATAATAGACTTGACACTCGACTAGTTATTTCTCCGAATGTTTCGACCGGCTCCTTTGAAGTTGAAGGTTATTCCCAGGTCAAAACATATTCTCTTTTCAACGATTGCTTTGGTAATAATTTGGTATAATGATAAGTTAAATTTTTTTTTTTTAAGGAAACATTTTCTTTTTTCCATTTGATGTTTCTTGAAAATGTAGAGCCCGGCACTTCTTAGACTCGGCGCAGTCATGCGACACACAACCGTGTACATATTGACGGCTAGGGCCTGTGTTTCCTATGTAATTGAATTTTTTTATTTTAGTTTTCATTATTTTCTTTATAGCATGCAATTTATGAAATAAAACTACTCTAATACATTATAAATCATTTTGTCTACCTTTCTGTAAATCATAGTGAATATACGAGACCTTTTATCTATATTATTTATACTGAACAAATATATATATATATTTACACATTCTGCTTTGCTTTTATATCTAGTAATATCCTGTTCATTGATATGTAGGAAATTAGATAGTAAGAAAAATATCCATTTTCCGGGGAAAAAATTCAGAAACTCAAAACTTTTTTGTTATATTTACCTTAAAAAGAAACTGATTCACTCCAATGCAATCCCGTAGTTTATGAATTTTGCAAAAACAAATTATGTTACGTACTATTTCAGTTCACGTTTTATTTGAGGTTCTCGAGTGATTGAATATTAACGTCGCACTGTTCAGCTATTAGAGAACTTTTGGTGATGGACCTCGTAATAATGAACCGCGGTCAAAAACGAGGACGACACCTGAGCTGGCACTCCCTCTCCTAACTACCACACAACACAAACGGGAGGACGTTTGAGCTCTCGACAGACACGGAGGGTCTTTAGCTGTATTAGGCTCGAACTCATGACACGCCTGCCACGAGTCCGATACTTGGAGCACTAGGCTACCGCGGCCACTTGAGGTTCTGGAAGTTGCGTAACGGAGAATATTAAATCCTCCCTGCAATGTCAGGTTTTGCCTTTAATATTTAATGTTGGTTAGTCAGGTATCAGGCCCCCTAGAATCTTGCCCCCCCCCCGCGATGGGGGGTGGGGTGTACGTTGTATCGGTATCTCGTATACCAGACATTTAGAATCCATGCACGTAATGTGAAAATTTATTTTCCTCTGTATACCTAGACTAGTGCATCAATTTGAATGCAATGACCGAAGTAGCCTATGGTCATGGTCACGAACTCTTAGACGTAGTACCTGAATTCAAGCCCTTGGGCCACTGAAGACCCTCCACGTAGAGAGGCTGTTGCACGTTTAATATGTCGTGGGTCACACACAAAGACTTCACGCTGGCGTGTCTTGGAAGTTCGCAAAGGGGTTTGTCAGATCAGGTGTCTTCCTCGTCACTTGACCGAGGTTCGTAATTACGAAATCAATAGCCCTCGTGTTGCTTTATATTGCGACGTTAGCAAACACTCACTCAATATGAATGTAATTAAGTGCATCTGAAGAAACAAAAACAATGAATTTATTTGTAGAATTGCGTTTTGTACTAGATTTCCGTAATTATGTTTCTCTATTCACTGACCCTTTAGCATACTCTAGACTAGGGGCGACAGCCTTTTAGCTGTGGCATGCCAAAGCAATCTACCAATATGATTCAGCGTGCCACACAGTAGGACATTTTTAAAACAATTCGATTCCCGCGATAATGCATGCAAAATTTGAAAAGAGAGTTCAGTAATATAGGTGTTTACAGTTTTATGATATATTAATTATGCATCATTTAAAGATATTTCTCTTGACATAAAAATAAACAGCATAAAATATAATTATTTCTTCAAAAAAATTAAAATTGTACATATATTATGTATTTTCAAACATATTTATTAAAATAAGAAATAAACAACATAAAATATAAGTATTTCCCTACAATATAGTTAAATAAAAAGATAAATAAAATTTTTAATGCGAATATAGCGCTTGCACCGCTCTACTTTCATATTGCAAAATCAGTGGTATACTTCGCGATTTTCAATCTGATATGATTCTGGGCAGTCAGTTGCAAAACAGCGAACTCAAAATATTTTTCAATTGAAGAAATATTTCGTACTTAGATATGTAGAACCAAAAGCGGAAAGCAGAAGACATACAACTTTCTCTCTCCCAGCAATTAAGCCTCTTCTGCCATGATATTTAATCATTTTCAAAATAGCCGTAAATTTATCTTAAGAGTTTTCTTTCAGATTTTTTCGTAATTCCGTAAATGTCCATAATTCTGAAGATGTTGGTCAAATATGGTCCATTATAAATGTATCAACTTCCATCCTCTCGAAAATTGACAAATTTGTAGAGAAGTGCAGAGTGCCACTGAGAATTGTACCGCGTGCCACATGTGGCACGCGTGCTATAGGTTACCGACCCCTGGTATAGATGATAACAATTTGTAGGTTTAAACTTTTATTTCAACACTTTGTTTGCCCAATTTTTGAAGATTTGACGTAAAAAAAAAACTTGCTTTTTAAATTATGTTAAACTTTATTGTTAGTTTTATAAGCATTGTTTAGAACGATATCTCTTATAGAGCTAAATTTATAAAATGTTTTTATGATTCAAAATTGATATCATCCTTTTTTAACTTAAAATTTGATTAATATTTAAAAAATTTTAAACTTGATGCTGTTAGAAATACCAGAAAAAAGATTGTATTTTCAGAGTTTGTCCAAAGAATTTTATATTCAGAATTACGGTACAAAACCAATCCAGAGTTTGACAAGTACTTAACTAAAATTCATAAAACGTTATTTTTGTATTTTTTCAGAATTAAATAAATTAATGCTGGAAATAAAGTAGTTTCCTTAAATAATTTTTTAAATGGAGTAGTGTTGAAATAAAATATTTCACTTCATTTCACTATTTTTAAGAATTCTGCTTATTATTACAATATTTATATATGTAAAAAAAATTCAGAAGCTTCTTTATAATTTTGTGTTTTTTATTTTGAAATTAAAAAAAAAAACTGCGCCTTTAAAAATCTAGAAAAAATATTTGTTTCGAAAAACCAATATAAATATTTGACGCGTACACATATGTTTTTTTATTTTATTTTTATTTTCGCATTCTACACTTACGAAGTTTTTATTGTGAATGCTTGATATACGCGTGTGTGTGTGTGTTAATAGTACTGTTCTTTATGATTACCCTTAAGAAAATGAAGCTATTACTGGCTTAAATGTCTTTAAATAATTTATTTTTTGGATAAAAAATTATAATTTGACCAAGAAGAAACTTTGAGATTTTTTTAAGATTTTTGATATTTTCATTTTTAAAATAAAAATTAATGGAAGTTACACACACACGTGTGTGTGTGTGTATTACATTCCTCCCAGTTGTTATTTCCATCAGAATAGTTGAATAAATTAGACTCCTATTAAACATGACTTTGATGCCCATTTTGTATATTTTCTTTTCATATAACAGCTTTTACAGAATTGGGTGTGAAAACCTTTGATAATAATTTAACAATGACAATGTTTATTTTTATATTTAATTTTTTTCAAAAGAAAAAAATGTATTCATATTCTGTTCAAATAAAATCACAAACAAAAACATTTTTTAAATTTATGGCAATATCGAATGAATATATTTCTCTTCCTTTTTTAGCAAAATCTGTAAGTGTTTGGGAGATGAGGATACAACGAGACACAATTTACAAAACAAAAATTACAATCTAAACTTATTTTATCTTTTTCGAGAGAATAGAAATATTTTTCTGGTTAAAGGAGTTAAATAATTGTAGTCCTCTCTCTCCCTTTCTGAATATTTAGATGAAGTTGAAAAAAAATACATATGTATATATACTTTTAAAGTACTTTTATAATTGCACCTTTGAATTATTTACAATGAATTCAGTCTTTCGTATTTGGAAGTTTGTGTGGAACTCGGCTGAAATGAATACAAATGTAAAAAAAAAAAAAAAAAAAAAAGTAAAAAAAAAAAAAAAAAAAACTGCAATTTAAGTCTATTTTACAGAAAGGGAAAAAAAGGATTTTTGTTTGATCTTGATAGAAAAACAATCTGTTGAATGGATTACAATAAAATTTAATTCAAACTTTCTTTGTTATCTAGATTGAAATATAAGTTACCTCAAAATCCAGCGTATAACGAACACCTATACTTTCAAGATGTGTAATGCGTAATTTTTAGGTATATTCGCCGTATAAGGCGCACCCCCTTTTTTACGAGGAAACCTGAAATATACGTTCGCAATGCTTTTATGTTTTGAAATTATTTATTCGGAGTATTATTCCAAACATTAGGGGGAAAAATAGTATACTTCTAAAATACAACCCTTTAAATTCATAAAAATATGTCATTTCTTTTAAATAGACGGCATTTCGATATTTGTAGAAGTGTATTTTTTTCTATACTTTTTTTAAATATTTTTAAGGCTCCTTGACTTTTTATACCTTGCGTATAACACGCATCCGTAAATTTCGATATTTTCCTTGTTTAAATTGCGCCGAATTTTACGGTATATTCAAAATCATGAATTTAAAACGTTCATTATAATTAATTTAACTGTTCTTTTTTGTTTTTATATTTATTAGAAAGGACTGCAGCAATTGAGTATAATAGTATCTGTTTTTAATTTTCTTGTTACTAATGCAAAATTCCAAAGTAATACGGAAAGCTTTCTGCTTTCTTTCAGTAAACTTTGATAGTAAATTTTCTTCGTTGTGAAACATAATTTTTCCTGCATAGAAAACTCAATAAAGTTTAAAAAGTTTTAATTTAATACCTTCAAATTAATCTAAATTTTGAGTTTTATTTATTTATTGCAGATTTAACAACAAGCAATACATTTAAAATTTTAATTAGAGACTAATTTACACTGGTGTGTAAAACTTAAATTAAATTTTCATTCTAAATAAAATATTAAAATTACAGACAATCTAAAATGGTTTGAAATTAATTATTTTTTCAGTAAAAAATAGCATTTGGCACATTATTTGCAACAACAAAAATGTCTGGCATTAATAAATTCGTGTTGTTAATAACATTTTAAATGTAGTGAAAAAGAAAAATTTCTTCTAAAATAATTTAAAAATCAATACTTTTTCCTGTAAAAGTATGATGCGCATTAATAAACGCAACGTTTACCAGCAGCCAGATAGCCTGCACGCTGTTCGGAAGGACATAGAGAAAGATATATTAAAGAATCAGTTTTTCTAAAATTCTTTCTCGAAAACGTTGCTAGCTCTTAAGACTATGTAGGGAGGGAAAAAAAGATATGATTTACTTTTCACGAAGCAACAAATCACCGTCTTTAGTTCCCCCTCCCCCCATGTATTTCATTTTCATTTAGCGAAGTCGTAAATAACGTACATCTGCTATGCTTCTTTCAAGTAAAATAATATTACGATACTTGAAAAAGCACATGAAGGATTTTGAAAGAAAATTTGTACTAGATTTATGAGTAATCAATCAAATGAAGCGTAATGAGAGAAGAAAGCGTAATGGAATGTATCAGTTTTTTATTTCTTTTTTCATGGAATCATTTCTGCATCCCACAAAGAACTCTCCTGATAAAAAGTTGCAATATTTATGCTAGAATATAATCAAACTTTAGATCAAGATCATCCCAGGATGCAGAAACGAAAAATACGGTAAGTGATACTTTTTTTCTTTCGTAAGAATTTCACATCGAAAATTATTTTACAGTGTTCGTTGTTCACAGTGTCTTAGTGTTTGTCTTTTTTGAGTTACCAGGTTATCTGTCGTTAGATTTCCCATTTTAATGAATATTATAAAAACTCTCTTCTGTTATTACCCCTTTACCTCCTCGTATGTTTTCAAATTTTTTTCCTTTGCTCAATTTTAGAATTTTTAAATTTTGATGTGATTTTTTGCGAGCTGAAATTTTTCCCAGTAAAGCAATAAAAATTACCAAATATTTTTTTTCTTTCTAATGTGGATAATTATGACTTCGACATTTATTTAAAGATATCTACGCGAATGGTGTCGTGTGTAAAAGCTAGTAAAATATAATTTTAAAAAATTTTCAAATTCCCGTTTTAAAATGTCTTTTCTTTGTTTATGTAAACAGTAGTAGGTGAACGCAGACTTTCTCCGGCAAGTGTATATTTTTATATATACATAAGATCCGGCTTGGGGCCCAAGACCTGACCTTGCGGGGGGCCCAGATATTTTCCGTTACGCCACTGCCTCTGATCCACAGCCTTCTTCAAGGATTGAAAATATAGTAATTCGATTGCACCAGATTTGGGCTGAAAGGAGGATGGAAAGGCTGATGGACACTGATATTTGATGAATTATCTAAAATCTGCAAGAAAACAGTTCACGAGTTTTTAAAAAAGCAATTTTTTAACGTAATTTAATTTATTTAAAATATAAGAGCTTTTTTTAAATTTTCTAAAAATATGGCTATTAAGCCATTCCGTTAAGAATATTTAATTGCGTAATTGTCTTATTCCGAAGGATACGTATTAATAACTTCGACCACTTCTATCAAATTACGTTTTAATGCAAGTAATACACGTGTCATTAACTTTCATTAAGCCTCTTTAAAATCAAGAAAATTCTTGAAAGAAATAACACCAAAGGTAAGTTTTATTAGATATATATATAAACAGTAAGAGATTTTAATTTAATGTTGTTTATTCAGTTATAAGCATTGAAAAATAAACAACAGACAAAGTAATTTTTTGAATCTTTGGAGCACAATTCATCCTTAACTTACATATCACATCACATTAGATGTTTGAGGCCACTGAGCAAAAACAATGAGGCTAACTCCATTGAAAGGTATTTTTATATTATTATGTGAAAAATATATATATATAATTCTTAACTTCAATCTGAAATAAAATTAAAATTTCAGGCGAAGACTAAACAAAATTGAGTAAATTATTTTTTTTACTTTGATCTTCCCTTTTCGCCACCTGACAATTCAAATTAAATAAGAAAAAAATTTATGTTCTAATTTGAACTTTGTATATTCAAAAATGTAATTTAAAAGCATTAAAAGGTCAGATAATATAAGATAGGCGATTCCAAAAATACTTATTAAAAGTGCCACACAGAGAGAATTTGCATATAAAAACTAAATAAAATTTTAGAAAACTTCTCCGATTTTTTACTTGAATGATAGAAATAATAAGTCAACATTTTTACAGATCATGCCAACTTAGACAACGAAAATTAAGCTAATATTCTCAGTCTATTCTTCATTTTCTGTCAAATAACGACTACTTACTGTCACATAAATTGACATAGCCTAAAAAAAGTGGTTTTATTTTTAGTTAAGTAGTTGTATTTTTTTAGGTATAAACATAAATATTTAAAAAAAGCAAAGAAATTTTGGATGTTTCACTAAATTCAATATTCACATGATTTAATACAAAAACATATTTTAGTTCTACATTCAAAATTTCTGTTTATTGTGAATATGTTGTTCTATTTTGTGAGTTTTAAAGAAAATGGCTTCATTTTAATAAAAAAATTTATAAATGTATGTTGGGAAATGGACACTTCAAAAATTTGAGCTCATTATTTGTAAAGCAAAATAAATCATACATTAATAATAATGTCTACGAACAAATATACATACAATGACTTAAGCAATTTCCTTTATAAGTCCTTTTAGCATATTACTTGTGAAAATTCAGAATTTGTGTGTATGTGTATGAATTAACCTACTCTTTCCCCCTTGACAGTACAAACATTTTAAAAAATAACATAGGAAATTCAAAATATATATCTGATGCTAGAAAACTGAACACATGAGAAATGTAATAAAAATACTAAATACTATTTAAAAATTTAAGAGCTTACTATACATTTCAAAACTTGCAGGACAAAAAGCCTAGTGTTGCAAGTTTTAAATTCGTGAGTTAATTTATGTTTTTTTCTTTTGAACACCTTTTTTGCATACAACATTATCTTCTTAGCTTTTTACTCCCATTAGACTTAATATATACATTTCAAAAA
This sequence comes from Trichonephila clavata, assembly GCA_019973975.1. Lineage (NCBI taxonomy): Eukaryota > Metazoa > Arthropoda > Arachnida > Araneae > Nephilidae > Trichonephila > Trichonephila clavata. The sequence continues at coordinate 232,634 of BMAO01013946.1, forward strand.
TGATGTCCAATTAACTGTGAAATATTGGTGCCTTGAAATGCAGTCTGTGCTTTTGTGAGTTTAATGTTTCCTTTTATCTTAAAAAATTCCAAAGACGAAATTTTCACCTTTTTGTTTGCTCAAGAGTATGATACTTATGTATTTACACCTTTGATCAGTTTTCCCAAATAAAAAAAAATTCAAATTTTAAAATCAGAGCTCAATTGTTCCATCTGATAGTGGTTGAAAATTACACATAACATTGCCATTAGTTATCATTTAATGCTCTAAAGTTATGAAATCGTGCCCTCATAAAATAGCATTACAATGGAATTCCAATTTTTCAAAGTAGAAAGAGTACTGTTGCTTCTATAGAAATTTCAGTACTTGTGTTTTAGCCCACTGATCAATAAATTGGAAAAGGTTTTGTACCAAAACATATTTACCTAAAAATCTAAATTTAAACTATATTGGACTTACATGGAACACATTCCTAGACAGGTTCAAACACAATAATAATAATGACAGCTTCTGGTGATGTCTTTTTTTTTCCTTCAAAATTCTTGATGGTTGACTTAACTAGCACATATTGCATTTTATTATTTAAATTCTTTTTTTCAAAAAAAAGTTAAATTTCAAATAAATTACAACAATGTTATTCAGGCGGTGACCTGGCAGTTTTTAAAAGTGAAACTTGTTCTTTGAGACTTTTTATGGTGCTTTAAAAATGAATAATTTATTTACCATAATACTGGCCAAGTTTTGCTTTCTAACGCTAGTTTTTTTTTATAACTTCCTGCTAGTTATGGATACACTGAAAGTGTAATTAATGATCTTTGTACATTGGGGTTAGTGGGCATTTTGACATTGCATCAACCCTTGCATGAGAATTTCTCATTATCCGAGTTCTCTTGTTTCAATTTTATGTCCAGTATGAGAAATAACTTGAGAATTCCAATGTTTTAATTCATGTTTAATTCTAGTTAAATCTTTCCAAATAGTGTTTCATCTCCATATTTTTTAGTTATACATCCTGACTTTTGACATAGTTATACAACTACTGTTAATAGTGGTACAATGTTTATGATGTTGAAGGTTTTGTGAGAAGGAAGAACCACAAATAGTGCACTGCTTTATTTGGATTAATGAAAAAGGTGCATTGGCCTCTCACAAAATCAACAAAGAAAAGCAGACTTATTTTGGTCATTTCAACTCTTCACAAAAAGAAAATCTAATAAAACTTCAGTAATTTCACAAAACCAGTGAGATTAAAACTTCATAGCCTTTCTAAAGGTGGTGTAGATACTACTGATAAAATGAAATCTCTGTTCATTGCCTGAAATAAGTTGTCAATGAAAATTGAAAGTTTTCCCCCTCTGTAAAACATTGGAATAAATTGTCAAATTATATTAAAGCTTCTATAATAGGAATTGTCAAATGGAAGTACCGGAAATAAGGCATTATAGAATGAAGGTTATTCCTAAAGCAAATAACTTTCGATGTAATGAAATGCAATTTACGTGCCAAACTTCAGATTCAAGCCATTCCAAAAAAGGAAGGCAAAAAATGAAGCAGCTTGTTATGCTAGAATAATGTAAGGAAGCTGGGTCAGATAAAATAAAACCAGATTTACAGTCCATGGAGAAAAATCAAACTAAAAGAACTGCTGCATAAAGAGTAACAAGCCTTTCTGTCTTAACCCCAATCATTTACATTTATAGCTTCTGAGCTGATTTAATGATGAAATAGATGCTAATTAATTAGATGAGTGATCAATAATAGATTGCTTAAAATATGCAAGTTTTCAACAATTTTGAATTTTTATGTTTAGCATTAATTCTAAGCTAATATATATGTTACTACTCCGGTATAGTGGCTAGTGACGCTGGCTGATGTGCCGTAGGGCCTGGGTTCAAATCCCGGAGAAGACATGGATGTTTGTAAACGTATAGTGCCTTCGCGGCATGGGGGTACTCTAAATAGCCGTCGAGCCGCAAGTCCTCTCATCTGGTTGGTGGAAGGGGAAGAGAGGTGGGAAATCCCTGACCACTCCCAGGGTGTTCTCCCTCAAAATTGGGGTGGAACCGAGCCAAAACGTACTGTCACCTGCATGGTGCTCAGAGCTATGGCTAACGACAGGGATACAATAAAGCCCGATGCCATGATGAATTTCGTGGGCCTTAATCTGAATTCATCAGACAGGTGGCATTAACAACAACAAAGCTCCAAAACCATTAATGTACACATTATCTAGCCTGCAGATAAACTGATTTGCTTTGTTAATGTGTGGAATCAAGAGGTTTCTGTATTCTACCAAAGTAACGTGCACATTAACAGCTTCCCCATATGTCAAATTCAAAAGTGTGTTTTATTTTTTTCCTACTCTCTCCCTACATTTTTAGTTTGGTTTTACCAGCTTCTTGTCACTGGCAGTTGCATGAACTTGTGTTGTGAATTTTTTTAAAACAGATAAATTTAACTCCTTTTATGCAAGCAATCATTGAATTGGTGAGTGAAATAAGGAAAAGGTTCTTTGCAAATCTTTCAAGTGAAAATTCAAAATATAATAGTGTTTCAGTGACAAAAAAAGTATCATTTCATACTTGAAGATCTAAAGGACAAAAAGTTTCTGAGATATAATCACCTCCAGATTATCCGATAATTCAAAGGTATGATGTGTTGACGGTACAAGACAGAAGAATTCATTGAGCCATCGGATGTTCTAGAACATGCGAAAAGGTTTGCCTATGCCAAATTTATGACATATTGTAATCTATTTATTTTGTCAATTGGCTATAGTGGAAGAGACCCAATAATCAAGCAATTAAATACACTTCATGAAATCAAAACCCAAACTAAAATAAAAATGTTTTTGGATTTACATCCACCTTGTCAACAAAAATATAAAAATGCAAGAAAAAGGATTGTTGTAAATTGATTATTTCATCTTATTTCAATAGCAGATGTTAAGTGAATTTCATCCATTGCTAATCTGAATTAGAAGGAAAGTTTAAGCTTCTTGAATACTGCGCTCATTTTACCAGTCTAGGTCTATTGATACATTATTAACATGTATAGAAATGCATGCAAAACTAATTTACTATACATTTTCAATATACTTCTTTTTTAATGAATAGTCAACATATGCTGTTATTGCACAGAAGTAATGACAATACTATTAAGTGGCATCTGTTATCACTTTTCTCCAATTGATCTGCGACATATGACAAATATCACGTGACTGTTCATTGACATAGAATGTTATGTTGATCATGTGATGTGAGATAATGTCGGATATATACAAATTCAAACTTGGACTGTAAATCCTGACAGGTTGTTCTCATTAAGTGTATTTTATTGCTTGATTATTGGATCTCTTCCACCTTGGCTAATTGACAAATAAGTAGAATACAATAT